>PVKB01000096.1:0-224823 GCA_004027205.1 Ctenodactylus gundi | reverse complement strand
CGGGTCCTGCTCAGGCTGGTCTAGGTGCCTGAGCTGCAACTTCGTGAGGCAGGCCAGTGCTCCTGGGAGACTCTCCACCAGGCTGTTTGGAGGAAAGAGGCCCAAGCACGTGGAACTGGAGGCACTTGTAGGTCAAGACCCTCTGGCCCAGACTGCTCTCCCTGTTTGCTACCTTGTCATACCCCACAACACAATTCTGCAGAGTAAATGTTCCCTTGCTAACTACAGCCCCGATACGTGGTGACCACCGACTGATCCAGCTCCAAGGTGCTCACCCGCTACCCAGAGGTCCTGGCCACCTTGTCCCTGTGAACTGAGTGGGCCCTGCCTGCAAACAAGGTGTGAGAGGCTACCAGCCAGTGGACAGCCTCGTGTCCTCAAAGCATCTGAAAAAAAAATGCTCATTGTGTCCTCTCTCTCTCCCCCCACAAAAACTCCTGTCTCTTGACACCAGCAGGAGTATATGGGTCCTGCCCTACAGTGGCTCTCATTGGAGTGAAAATTCATATGAAGGTCCTAGAACTTCCTGACTGACAGGTTTGTGCCTGTGGGCTGATGACAGGCCTGCTGCCCCACCCTTGTCCTGGTGGTGGGAATCAGTACCCAGAACCTCTGTCTCCAGAGACTGCAGCATTCTCCAGAGGTTTCCAGGCACTAAGGCTAGGCCAGCTGCTGCAGGGGGTTTGTCTCCCTCCTGGGTATTTCCTTCTTTTCTCCTCAGGTTGGCTTGCCTGAATCTGGGTCCTTGAAACTCATGTGTTTCTGACAGAGACACAGAAGGCTTAGCCTCTCTGTCTCTCTTCTGTGGGCGGCTGCAAACTTTTCTCCCCAGCCCTCCTTCTGCCTCCTCAGAACCACCTTCAAAGAGAAACCAGATGCTGTCCAACAGGATCCTTCATTCCAGTCCAATTGTGGGGAGGGGCTGGGGAGCCCACACCTAGCCAGCCGGGCTAGGTCCTTGGCGTAGGTCCCATTGCTCTCCAGAGCTGAGTGTTTCCATCAGAGTTCCTCTTGGAGGAAAGAAAAAGAGGGGCAGGGGGAGACAGAGAGAGAAGGGAAGACACAGAACACAGAAAGTGGCAAGATGGTCATGCTCTTACGAAGAGTTATTTTAACAGCCTCATTGAGATGTATAATTCCATGTTACCACAAAATCTCATTTAACGTATACAATTCATTGGTTTTTTAGTGTATTCACAGGGTTGTGCAACTATCATCACAATCTAATGGTAGAATACCCCTGCACCCCCCAAGCGGCTTCTTACCCCCTCAGCGGCCCCTTCCCATCCTCCCCATACACTTCAGTGACCGCTATCCACGGACTTGTGCTTCTGTGTATTTCATATAAATGGAATCATTTGTAGCATTTTTGTGTGTGACTGGCTGCATTTAGTGTTTCATTTGCATAGTCAGTAATGCCCATGCATGTTGTGACTTGCACCACAACTCCCTTCCTTTGATACTCCACCGCACAGATAGTTGGGTTGTTGCACCCTCTGATTATCAACAATAATAATCGCGATGCTGTGAAACTGGTGTACAAGTTTATGTGTCAGCATATGCTGCCGTTTTTCATGTAGTAATTTTGTTTACCGTGGGACCCACCAGATTGCTTTCCACTTTGCGTTGTCCCACCTCTGTACCTGCAGTTCTGCACCCTAACCCCTTACTCCAGTCATCCTAGCGGGTTTGAAGTCAAATCGCATCAAGGTTTGGGTTTGCATTTTCCTGATGAGTAATGGTGCCAGGTGGCTTTGCTTGGGTGGCCATGTTTCGTTTAAGCACACATTTGACACCTTTGGCATTTATTTGTGTGGGCTAGGCTCTGGGGACATAGGAATGACCCAGAGAAACACAGCTTCAGCCCTGGGGATGGATGGCACAGGCGTGTGAACAGGTAACTGCTGAGAACATGGTCGTGGGAGACCATCCACAAGGTGACCCATGCACCTAGACCTCCTGTGAAATTAGAATTGGAAATGTGAGTATTGGTAGTGCTTGGGGAGTAGAATCCTGAAGTCGACATTGTAGGACTGATGGAGATTCCAGAGGCCACAGACTTGGTGGCTCAGTGCCATCTGCTCGTTTGGGCTGTGTAAGGGCTGCTGGCTCTTGCCTCCCTGGGATCTCACTTGAAGGCACAGCATGTGTGCGTGTGCGGGGGGAGGGGGGCTTACAGGGGTGCGCGGGTGTGCACAGTATGCACGTGTTTTAAGTATTGTACCGGGGGAGCGGCTCGGCAGTCGGTGTTTCATGGGGCCAGTTTCAGCTGAGACAGGAAGCCCGGGAGATGGATAAGTGATGGCTGCACGGCATTGTGGGTGGACTTGGCGCACTGAACTGTGCCTCTGAAACGACCAGAGATGCCGACCATTGCGTGTGGCGTAAATTGTACCACAGGAACAATAGCCAACGCTAACAATTACCACCCACGGAGCCTCGCCCCAGAAACCATCCGCGACAGATGAAAACAAAGCCAAGCCGGATTTGCCAGCGTCAGGCTCCGTCCACACTGTTCTCAGCGTGCACCCCGCTCCGGCGCGCTCCCCCTGGATCGGCGCGACTGCCCGCGTCCTCGCGGATCGCAGGACCCTCGATCTCGCGACCCACGGCCCAGGAGCACATGGACACCCTGGCCCCGGAGGACCCGCACAGGGACGAGCTCAGGGAAGCGGTGAGAGACCTCGCCCCGCCGCCCCTGCCTATCCTAGGCTCAGGCCCTGGGGCTTATGGGACCGAGGTCACCAGTGTGGGCCACACAGGCGAATCCCCGGCCCGGGAAGGAAGCGCCCCTCCTCTTGCGGCCGATCCCGGACAAGCCCTGCCCCGCCCGGGGTCATCGAAAGCCCCCAACTCCAGAGCCCCATCCCACCCTCCCTGCGGTCAGGCTGGAGCTCCGCCCTCCCCCAGAGCCCCGCCCCTCGCTGAGCCGAAGGGGAGCGTCCCTCTGCTCCACACGAAGGCCCGCCCTTCATCTCAGGCCTTTTTCCTCCTCCCAGATGGGCCTTGATCGCCCTGGGGTGGCACTGGGCAACACCCAGTCCCCCGCACCACACCCGCTTTCCTGTTTCCGAAAGTAAGTTCCGGTTCAGGAAGACAGGCTGATAAACTTGTCCTAGTGAGAGAATTTGCCAGTTGTAAGCGCTTGCTTGTAGCAGTGGGATGTAGCTCAGTGGCTAGAGGGCTTGCCTAGGGTGTGCAAAACCCTGGGCTCAATCCACCGGCACCACAGGGGCTGGAGGAATAACACAGGGGTTAAAGTGCTTACCCTGCTGGGGCACAAGGCCCTGGGTTCAATTCCTCAGCACCACATAAACTGGGCATGGTGGCATATGGCTGTAATCCCAGCGCTCAGTGGCTAAAACAGGACTGCCTTGAGTTTGTGGCCAGCCTGGGCTACATAGTGAGCTCAGGACCAGCCTGGACTACAGAAGGAGACCCTGCCTCAAGAAGAAAAAAAGAAAAGATTAGCTGGGCATGATGACACCTGCCTCCAATCCCCGCCCTTGGGAACCTGAGGCAAGACTGCTCTGAGCTCCAGAGTAGCCTGGGCTACGTAGAGATTACAAAAAGAAAAAAGGAAACAAAGCAGGACTCGGAATCCTGAAACCTGACGTCTTCATCACCTACGATGGGCACATGTAGGGACAAACACCCAGGTCACGAATGGTAGGTTTCACTGGGACATGACCACTTCTGATATGCTGGGAATGGTTTTTGGTTCTTCTGAGGAATTCCTGAGAAACCCAGGTGGCAGATTCTCTTTTTTCATTGTTGTACCCAACTTATGGCTGGCTCACCACCATTTCCCCCCCCCTTTTTTTGAGTAAAAAGGAACTGTCTTAGGCCAAATATAAAACATGCAATATAGTTAATAAACCACACATAACCACTAAATCTTCCTTTAAACTTAATTTTTTTTCCAGGGCAGGGAGGAAACAGTCTTGCTTTGTAGCCTAGGCTGGTCCTCCACTCACTATGGAGCCCAGACTGGCCTTGGACTCACAGCAATCCTCCTGTCTCAGCCTCCCAACTACTGGGATTACAGGTATATGTCATCACACCCAGCTTATGTGGTGCTGGGGAATCGAACTCAGGTACTTAGCACTTGACTTAGCACTCACTAGACAAGTGCTTTAACCGTTAAGCCATTCCTCCAGCCCCAATTTTTTAATAATATCATAAAATCATAAAGAGCAAAAAAAATCAGGTTGGACGTGCCTCTAGATGACTTTTAGTGCCAGTGCCCAAGTTTTAGACGTGCAACTGTTCTGAGCTGGCTGTGTGGTGTGAGGACGGGTAGGGCCTGCTTACAAGTACAGTTGTGCATGGCAGTCTCACTATAGCGCTTGGCATCTTTGTTAGAGAAGCAACAGGCTGCATTTGATGGGGCTATTCCACAGTATTTAAAATGTTCTATAACACTAACAAATATCCTCATTTGACTTACCAATTTTTTTTTAGGCAGAAAATCTACTTCAGGAAGTTCAAGAACATTTTCAAGCTCTTACAGCAACATTAAACCTCAGAAATATCCTTTCGCCTATAGCAGACTGGCAGCACAGGACATCTGAATGGCAAGTATAAAGTCCCAGGGACACAGACGCACATCCTGGATAAACAACGGGCAAGTGTCCTAGTCGCTTCCCCATTGCTGAGACACAGTACCCGGCACTCACAACTTCAGGAGGAGAGATTTATTTAAGCTCAAGTTTCAGAAGACCTATGAAGGTCTATTCACAGGTGGCTGAAAACGGCGGTAGGGCACTGGGGAAAGCCTGGCTGGAGACACGCTGTTATCCCATGGCACTGGGAAGCACTGAGTGGGAGGAGTGAAGCCAGCCAGGGGTATATACCCTCCCTGGTTGCACCCCAGTGACCTACGCCTTCAGACCAGGCCCCACCTCTCAACAGCCTGTGAAATCAATAGGCTCATCCACACAGTCCAATGAACTCCTCAATACAATCCTCCCCCGAATACAAGAGGCTTTTGGGGACAGTCCAGATCCAAATCTTGACAGAAAGTTTTGAAAGAGTTAATTTCTGGGGCTGGAGGAATGGCTCAGTGGTTAAAGTGCTTGTCTAGCAAGCACTAAGTTAAGCGCTAAGGACCTGAGTTTGATTCTCCAGTACCACATAAGCCGGGCCTGGTGGTGCATGCCTGTAATCCCAGCATTGGGACGCTGAGACAGGAGGATTGCTGTGAGTCCGAGGCCAGTCTGGGCTCCATAGTGAGTTGAGGACCAGCCTGAGCTACAGAGCAAGACCCTGTCTCAAAAAAAGGTTAATTTCTACTATATTCATACTTAGAGCTTGGCTGCAATAGACCAAGCTCTTTTTCTCCATCACAATCAAGCAAGGGCAACTGTAATTTCAAACCTGAGCTCTCAGCTTAAAGGTGCACACTAAGAAAAGCTCCACAGAGGTAATCATGGATGTGCATGGATGTAGACTGTCTTTGATTCCTTCATTTTGAAAGCTGCTTCTGCTGTGGCACACTCTTCAGTACCTGTGACGAGCAGGGCTGATCCGAAGCAGGGCGTATCAGGCTGGCTCCTCAGTACTCCATTCCACACGTGGCACTCTCCTTAACATAGTACTGGAAGAAATGGGAAGTCGTATTGAGGATTTACAGAAGAATGTGAATGATCTCATGGTGCAAGCTGGGATTGAAAATTCTATTAAATAGCAAACGGTAAGGTCACTGGTCAGAAACTCTGCTTTCAACTTGAAATATGCAAGCCCGTATTGTTTACCATGTGAATTACTACTGCTATACTATGTAAAAAAAAAAAAAAAAAAAAAAAACCTTTAGAGGTCTGGGAGTGAGGCATAATTCAGTGACTAGAGCCCTTGACTAGAAAGTGCAAAGCCTTGGCTTCTATCCCCCCCGCACCAATAGCTGGGCATGTTGGCCCATGTCTATAATTGCAGCACTTGGAAGGCTGAGGCAGGAGGGTTGCTGTGAATTCTAGGCCAGCTTGGACTATATAGTGAGTTCAGAACCAGCCTAGACTACAGAGTAAAGCCCTATTTCTTAATAAATAAATAAGTGGAAAAAAATGTAAATTGCATGTTAAACCTGGCAGGGTGCTGCAGGCCTCTAATCTCAGCACTCTGGGAAGCTGAGGAGAAGGATCACAGGTTTGAGCCAGCCTGGAGATTTTAGAGACTTAGTGAGAAACTGTCTCAAAAAAGCCACATTTTATTACAGTGTATTTTTTACCTCTATTCTTTCAGGGTCTTGCTTTATGATGTAGGCTGGTCCTGAACTCACTGTGTAGCCCAGGCTGGCCTTGAACTCACAGCAATCCTCCTGCTTCAGCCTCCCAGCCTCCTGAGTGCCTGGCGACTTGCACCTCCTTGACCAAATAATTTTTAGGTGATGCTGGGGAATTGAACCCAGGACCCTGTGTGTGAGGCAGGTGTTCTAACGGCTGAGCTAATCCCCAGCGCACTCACCTCTACTCCTTAAGTTGATATTCAACCAGAATACAAATCACAGTGAACTAGAGATAGGGTTGTGGATAGTGCTTCTGTTGGAGATAATATACCAATATTCATGTGACCACTTAAGGAGCCGGATACACTTTAAGCCCTTAACATATTCCACGAGTGGCCTGAGCACCCTGTCAGCCTCCTACAATGGAAACATTTATTTCCCTTCTGATGATTTTCAGTCTTGAGGATTGGAATTTATGCTTAGTTTATTCATCTCAGATGACAGTTACAACCGCACCACATACACGGTGCTATGTAACTATTAAAATACTTATGCATATTATTATGCCATAGTATTCTGAAAATAACCATATTTTTATTGCACAGTTTAAATGCCTTCACTTTCTCACAATTGGTATACTAAATCAGACATCAGATTATAGCTAATTATCCAAACTTACCCTGTTACAGTAGTTCACCCATCAATGACTTATTGCTCTCCAAATCTGGCCTTCCCATGTAAGTAAAAGCACTGTAATCTGTGTTCTGCTACCCAGAAGCTGTAGACCATTGGTAGTTACAGGGATGGGAAAGCTCTAAAACTCTGACTGTATTTGAGGAGCAGGGGTAGGAGGATCACTTAAGCCAGGAGTTGGACACCAGCCTACAGCTGGGCCTAGAGGCATAGACCTATAAGCTCAGCCCTCTGGGAAGTTGCAAATTCAATCTCAACCCAGACAATTTAATAACTTAGACTGTCTTGAAATAAAAGTAAAGCTTATGCTGAGGGCTTCTGAGGATTCTGCAAATCCTAAGATTACATTCCTGTAGAGGAGAAGAGCCTCTGACACTATTAAGACATGTCTTATATTCTGACAGATTGGGTATTTTATCGGTCATTCCCTTGCAGTATCCATGATTCCTGTTCTGCAGATAGGTAGCATACTGTCAAGAAGGCACCTGTCCCTGGATGCTCTGATGGCTAGGCAGTGACAGTCACCAGGGAGGATGTCACCTTGGTGATGGTGTTCTCTTGTCAGCAGAGTATATGGTGTTTGCTCTGAGTTCTAAATACATACAGACTCTCATCTGACTAAAAGGAATTTTGTTATCATTTATGTTTTTGTGCATACTTATTTTTCCTATATAAAATGTTTTAATTATAGGAAATCAGGGTACTCTATTGAAAATTGTATATTTATTGAACAATATATTAATTATTATGTATGTCAGCTGACCTCTTTCAAAATATTTTTTCTTACAGACCTGAAGTTATTAGACAAGTCATTTGCAATTGGTGAAATGAAAACTGCACTTTTTGAATAATAGCCTATGTAATATGAATTCTGAATCTGTACTTATTTGTTTGTTTTGCTCTGAGATGGAATCTCACTCTGTAATTCAGGCCAGTCCTGAACTTAGCCCACCCTGGCTTTGAACATAGGCAGTCCTCCTGCCTCAACCTCTCCAGTGCTGGGATATAGGTGTGCATCACAAGAGGTTAATGTGGTTCTGGGAAATTGAACCTATGGCCTTGACTGCTAGACAACACTCTTAAGTGCTGAACTATGTCCCCCAGCATTTAGTATTTAATTTTAAAAATTGTTTCTGATGGAGAAAATCAAACCCAGGACTCTAGCATGGTGGGCAAGCACTCTATCACTGGGCTGTACTCCCAGCCCATTAAAAGTCTACTATACTTAAAGTCTACAAACATTAAAGTCTTCAAACTTAACATTAGATAAAGCTTAGAATAACAGCATATTTTGTCCTCAGATGTACACATCTTTAGTACCATTGTGTATATAGTGACACAGACACACACGATGTATTATAACCTAAGGTAACTTTACTGGATGGTAGTCCTTTAAAAAGTTGTCTGAAACTTTATCTGATTTTATGGAGGAGAAATGCCAGAGGATTGAGAATTAGGGTGAGCCTAAAGAAAAAACATTTTTTTCCAAAAAGTAACTTGTATGTTACAAAACTGAAAAGCAAATAAGCAGAGTAATCATACATACAGATTTTATCTTTTACCCCTCACATGTTTTTTTCTTACACATAAACAGAAACATTTGCACCTTTTATGGGTGCTACAAAAATCCTTTACCAAAAATTTCCTCTCTTTCTTTTCTTTTCTTTCTTTTTTCCTTTTTACTAAAAATATCCTCATATCCATATCCTTTTTTAGTTTTTCTACTTGTTAGTTACTTTTTATTTCATTTAAAAAATTTTTAACATGAGCATGTGGTATTAGAAGACATACTCAACACAGGTTTTAAAGCATATTATTTATTTAAGAGTAACAGTTACAGCCTTAATTACATCTTTAGAATTTTGTGTTTCTAACAGAGCTGAAAGCCTTTTAATGAAGAAAGTAAGAATATGTATTTTACCAATAGGGACATTTCTTTTTCTATGGCCTTTGCCAGGCAAATAGCTGTAAGATAATTTTACTTTCATACAATCAATACCTATTATTTTGTTAGTTATTTAAAACCCAATAGAGGACTGGATGAGTAGCACAGCAGTTAGAGTGCTTGCCTAACAAGCACAAGGCCCTAAATTCAATTCCCTGCACACATAAACTGGGTTAGATAGCAAAAGCCTATAATCCTAACACTTGGGAGGCTAGGCAGGATTGCTGTGAGTTCAAAGCCAGCCTGGGCTACATAGTGAGCTCTGCCCTGTTAAATTATTGAAGAATTTTATAATAAGCCAATATTCAAATACATTAATTTTCCTAAAATTTAGGTCCTTCTCCAGAAATTCTACTAAAAGACTTTTAGGCCTAATAAACAAATTCAGCCAAGTTGCAGGATATAAAATCAAAACAGAAAAATCAGTGACACTCCTCAACCGCAACAATGAAAACAGCTCAGAGCACTCCAAGGCTTCTCCAGCTGGAATCTTCAAACCTTCCAAAATTCCTCCTGCAAACCGGGTCCAAAGGCTTCCAAGCCACATGGTCAGGTAAAGTCACAGCAATGACCCCACTTCTTCGGTACCAATTTCTGTCTTATTTTTCGTTGCTCTGACTCAAAACCCGACACCCACACCCTTAGGGGAGGAAAGGTTTATTTTAGCTCACAGTTTCAGGTCAGAGTCCATTCAGGGGCAGCTGGCAGCAGTGGACATGCATGGCAGAGGCCGAGGTGGAGGCAGCTTCTCACGACATCACAGACAGGAAGCCAAGTCAAGGCGAGTTGAGACTCGTCCCCGAGGAAGGCAGGAAGCAGCTTATACAGCCTTCCAGGTCTCATCCCAGTGATCAGCCCTTCCTGGGTCCAGGTGTAGAAGGTGTGATAAGCCCCCAGTACACACCTGTAATGCAACTTACATATCTGCTATCCACCCCTCCACACGAGGCCCCAATCTCCCAACAGCACACGGTTCCATAATCTATAGCATTCAAATACATGAGACCTTTGGGTGACATTCCAGATCTAAACCACAACATTAACTGTTAAATTCTGCCAAATAAATTCCTTTGTGCCTCCTCTTATCTGTGATGCAAGTCAGAAAACCTGCAAACTGCCCAGTGGGTGGAGTGAATCAAGGTTCCTCATCACTGCTTCAGGGACCTGCTTGGGCCCTACCTGGGGGCAATGCAGCCTAATATCCTGTGCATAGCATTTGTCTATCTCCAAATTACATACACATTTCTTCTGTAACTACTCAGTATTCCATTACATGGAATAAATCTAAGCAATTTGAAAGTTAACTCTCTCTTAAAGATCATTCCTCCTTTTCATGCTGTTCTCAATAATGCCAAAATGAGAGATTCCCTACAAAGTCTGCACATTTCATGAGATCAGAAGTACGAATGAAGCCAAGTCCCTTAGCTAAACATACCCAGGAAGTATAATGCTAATGAGCATCTCTTTAATCTTGTGTCTTTTCTTTTCTTTTCTTTTCTTTTCTTTTTTTTTTTTTTTTTGTGGGAGGGCAGGTTCTCACTCTGTACTCCAGGCTGGTCTTGAACTATATAGACCACCATATATATAGGCCAGCCTGGCTGCAAACTCATAGCAGTACTGCCTTAGCTTTCCATATACTGGGATTGTAGGCATGTGCCACCATGCCTGGCTTATGGGGTACTGGGGAATTGAACTTAGGGCCTTCTGCTTGCTAGACATGAGCTCTAACTATGGTACTATTCCTCCAGCCCTAATATCTTAAATTGCATCCTTTAAATTTGGTACTGTTGGTGGTTTAAAATTATGAATGTTCTATTTGATTATCTGGAAAATTTCAAAGTATCTTAGCCATAGTTATAGTTTTTCCAGAAGGTATTTGGGGTTTTTTTGTTTGTTTTTGTTTTGAGACAAGGTTTCACTCTGCAGTTCAAGATGGTCCTGAACTCACTATGTAGCACAGCCTGGCCTCGAACGTATTCTCCTGCCCTAGTCTCTTGAGTGCTGGGAATAAAGGGATGGACCACCGCACCTGGCAGTTATTTTGTTTTTGAGACAGGATTTCGCTCTGAATTTCGGGCTGATCCCCAGCTAACTTTTTTGTGCATTTTTTAAAGGGGAATTGAACCCAGAGCATGCTAGGCTAGCATTCAAACACTGAACTACGTCTCTAGCCCAGATAGGATATCATTAATGTAAGTCAAACATATCTAAATCCTCACCACCAGTAACCTAGTTTATTAATCTAAGGAGATAAGTAGAAAGATTTAGTTAGCTTCTTGGAATTGTCAAAAATGTAGTAACTCCTTTCCAAATAAAGTTGAAAACCAGTCTCTTTTTATAAGCTGGCATCTCAATTATTGTCATGGTTTGGATCTGGAGTGCCCCCCCCAAAAAAAAACCTCACATACATATGGACACTGTGTAGTATTGGTAGGTGGGGCCTGGCTGGAAGGGGTGGATGCTTGGGGCTTGACCTGGAGGGGCGTGTGCTGGTTCCACCTTTCCTTCCGGCCTTTTGTCTCAATTCTGCCATGTTGCCCTAAGAATCTCTGTCTCCGGAGGACTGGTTACAGCTCTGGACCTGGCTGCAGCCCAACCATGTGATTCCACCACTTTCCAACCCATGAATGGACTGAGACCTTCTGAACTGTGAGCTAAAATAAATCTTTCCTCTCTAAAGTTGTGCATGTCAGGGATTCTGTCCCAGTGTCAAGAAAGTAACTAAGACAATTATTAACTGAATGGTTATTATTAAACATCTCGATTACTCACAGAAGCTGGAAAATGGTGCTTTAAACTTAAAAAAAAAATTCATTTTCTTCTTTGGGAGATGAAAAATTTTCTAGAGGCTTCATGGAGACAAAAGATAGTGTAGCTTCTTTCCTCATCTCCAAGGCTTGGTCCCAACTACCAGGATGTTTGGGTACAAAGGATTACAGAACTCTGAATAGCCCACCCTTTCCCAAAAGGCAGCCCATGCAAATACCGGCACAGTGGTGCTAATCACTTGGTTTTTCCCACATGTTACAGGCTTCTGACAACTCTTCCTAACTCAGTAGTAGTGACTATTTTGTAACCTCAACTCTAAAGCTGTTTTGAAACTAGACCTTCTGTCTGTGGTCTCTTCCCTCTTCTGTTTCACGCTATAAAAGACTCTTGCACACCTGTGTGCAGAGAAGTGGAGATCTGCAGCGTGGATGTCCCCGCCCAAAGCTGACTACAAATAAAATCCTTTTTCTTATCTACCATAATAAATGGCTTTCTTTGATTTGGTCAGCACCAAGCAAAGGAACCTATGTGCATGTCCCTTAAACAGCTGGTAACAAAACCACAGGCATCTATCTTAAGGACATCATTTGGCATTAAATACCTGTCTCAGTGTCTTCCTAGCATCTTAATAAATGACACCTTCTTTTCCAGCACCTGTTATCTGTATTTAGAAGGCAGTAGAATACCCCCAGAGGAGAAGGAGGGGCCCAACATGTATATGTGTCTTCAATATTCACTACATCAGGGTATACCTAATTAGGCTAATACAAAAGGAGAGAGTAGTTTATTCACAGAATACCTAAGAAAATAGTTTATTCAATATCAAATGCTGTCTTCATATACCTGTACTTTAAAACTGATTCAATACTGAGTCATAGAACCCTAAAAGCATAAAAATCATAGTCGAATAAGCAAGGATGTTATTCTGTAAACTGTCCAATTTAATCAATGTATTTATTTGTTGTGGTGCTGAGGATTGAGCTATATCCCCCGCTTCATTTTCATTGTTTAATGCAGATCTCAGTAAGCACCAAAGTGGCCCTGGTTGGCCTTGAACTTGTGAATCCCCTGCCTCAGCTTCCCAGAGTGCTAGGGTTACAGGCCAGCTTGGGTGTTTATGGAGATTTCATGACACAGGCATGGTGGGAGCAGGGAGTACAGGGTGGAAACACACCCGCAACAAAGGGTGACATCCGAAGCTGACAGGTGCAAGGAGTTGCTACTCCAGGTCCTTCCCCATGCATGTGGGTGGGATCCTCACGAAACGGGTTTAATCACCTATCAGACTCTGGCAAGCCAGAGAATTTTAAGATTACAGCCCCCTGGCCTGCCCAGGTGAACAGAAGAGGTAAAGGTCACACAGAGATTTTGCTTTCTGAGGCCTAAAGGACACAACTATTCCAGTCACAGGGCAAATACCAAGGGCTGTTGGAGTCACCAGACAGGAAGTGTGGACGAGAACCAACAGCACGTCACAGCAGCTAACGGAAGGATGCAAAGCCAGTGCGGTGGCGCAGGTCTGGAATCTCAGCCTTCAGAAGGCTGGGGCAGGACGACTGCTGGGAGTTTAAGGCCAGCCAAGACTCCATCATGAATTCAAGATAAGCCTGGACTACAGAGTAAGACCTTGTCTCAAAAAATAAATAAAAATGCACAAAACAAAGAAATGATGTAGAAGATATTTAGAATAACACCCACATGAAGCAGGTTTCTCACATGTGTCCATTCTGATATTTTAGCACCTGAATTTCCAGCCAGGAATCTTGAAGCCAATCCCAGTGGTGCAGGCCTGTAATCCCACCACTCTGGGAGACTGAGGTAAGAAGATGGCAAGTTTGAGCCCAGCTGGACAACTTAGTGACACTGTCTCAAAACTGAAAATAAAAAATGGGCTCTGGAATACAGCACAGAGAAAGAGAGAGGAGTCGAGAGAGGAATCGGGGGTATCCAAGAGAGGCCAGGTTTTCACCTTGTATCTTAACTTTAGGATGTGGTTTTGTTGATACCCTGCACCTCTCTCCCCTTCTGTGGTCCCACAGCCTCTGCAGAGGCAGTCTAGCCAAAGGATCATCTGTGAATACAATCCAGTCACGCTAATGGTGCTCAGGCTGAGGTCTCTTTTTCCTTTTTCTTCTTTTTCTTTTTGTCTTTGAGACAGGGTCTCGCTCTGTAGTCCAGGCTGGTTCTGAACTCACTATGGAGCCCAGCCTGGCCTTGGACTCAGGACAGTTTGCCTGCCTCGGCCTCCTGAATCCTGGGATTACAGGCGTGTGGTGCTGGGGAATTGAACTCGGGTACTTAGCCCTTGCTAGGCAAGCACTTTAACTGTTGAGCTGCTCCTCCAGCTCTTTATCTTTTCTTTTTCTTTTTCTTTTTCTCCAGTGTATGGATGGAACCCAGGGCCTTTGAGTTTGCACTGGGATACATCCCAGGCCATTTTTGGCTTCAATTTTAAAACAAAGGCTCATTGAGTTGTGAATTTGCCCAGGCTGGGCTCAAATTTGCTATGCTCCTGCCTCAGCCTCTGAGAGTGCTGAATTAGGTTTGAGCTGCTAGCTCAGCTTAAAGTTTTTACTTTGAATGCTCTGAAGCCACAGATACCGCCTGCAGCCTTCCACACCTTGCTTTTCTTGTTTGACTGCTGACTTGTGTGCAGGAGTGCACCAAACGGTAGGTTTTTCTACTTCACTGACCCTGGAAACCATGCGACACTGCTCCTCTCTGCGTGACATCCACACCCCCATTTCTCATTTTGTGCCTCTGGCTAACTCTGCATTATCTGCCCTGAGTAATTCCCAGACTACAGAAAGGTCATCCTGGGAAAATAAGAAACAAAGGCCAGGTGCTCAGAGTGTCAGTTTCAACGGGATTGGGGCAACACTGTCCCGCAGATGAGAGCAGGTTTGTAGCCACCGGTATGTGGGGTCTGGATTCACATGTTTTGTTGCTAGCTGTCCACTGGGGCAACCTTTTCTACACTCATTTCCATCTCTGGATTGCCAAACATGGTACTGTTGAGGCAAAACATTACTTCTGCTTCCCAGAGAGAAAGAGCTAGTTTATCCCGAAGCCACATCGTGAGTGACCATGGCCTAGGAATATAGATTCACGTTTCCCCAAATGCCACGCTCCAGTGAGTGGCAGTTACAGGTCGTATTTATAGTTACAGAACAGAAGTCATCAATCAAAGCACATTTGGTGAAAGCATCAGGTAGGCAGATCGCCCTGAAGCTGGGAATCTCTGCTGCAGAGCTCAGATACTATCTGAGGACATTCTTAGCTCTCAGGTTGGCGGAATCTAGGCTCTGCTTTTACATGTTACAAGGTTACTTAGTAATCATAGGAATGTTATTTACCAAAGGACTTATCACAGGATGTTAAGCCAGATACAGGGAGGAGGAAAACAGATATGTCCTTGAAAAGGGCCAATCTTGGCTACACAAAGCATCTCAACCTCTCCACAGGTCCGAGAATTAGAATGAACTAATCATAGTAGGCTTCTCGTGAGTGAGGCTACGTTTGGGGAACTTCAGTTCTCAGCAGCCGGTGCCAGTCGTCCTGTCACAGGACGGGATCTGAGGAGGTCCCCAAAGAGACGATAGAGACTTCAGCTAGTACAACCTGTGGGGCAGGTTGTAGGTTTGCAACAACTTAAGTTACAGAAAAAGAAATTTCAGGACACACCAGTGAGAGGCCCAAGCAGTTTTATTTAGGTATTTCCAAGAAATACTCATCCCAGCGTGAGAGGCATTATGGTCTGGGGTTGGGGGTGTTGTTTTGGGGTGTGCACAAGAGGAATGACCTAAAATGTATATTCCTGTCAGGTTACTCACTAGTGGGCTAGGTCAGAATGCAAACTGTTTGCATGTGTTTGAAGTTTACAGATATGGTATTCCCTTAGTAGTGCTACTTCCTGGGTGGAAACCTGAGGCATCTGTGAATCACTATGATCACAGATCAGAAGGAAAGCACAGGGTCCCATTTACAGCTGTTCTTTTTCTGTTAATTCTAGAGATTGAAACCAAGGCCTTGACACTGGGCTGTCCTTTCCAGCCCTGTTTTTATTTGTTTTGAGACAGTCTTGTTAGTCGCTGTGGTGTCAGGTCCTATTTCCAGCAGGTATCCGTGCCAAGTTCACGTCTCCACAGGCTTGAAGAGTAAGTTGCAAAGACGGGAGGCAGGCTGTGAAGAAAAGACTTCACTGGGAAACTTACAGAAGGGGAAAGAAAGACAGGGTGAAGCTCCTGCTAGTCGGAAGGGGGATCCGCTGGTCTGACAGCATTCTCTCGCTTTCTTTAAGATAGTATCCCAGATAAGTAGCTGTGGAGGTGCAGATCTGGGCCTTCTTTGCTGACACCCAATGGCCAGGTTCTTGCAAGTGGCTCAGGAATGCCCTGGTAGCCTGGAGACATGGCTCCTTGGAGGCTGCTGCCAGGAGGAGGTCACCCACATACTGGAGCAAGGTGACCTCTTCCTTTTTCCTAAATCCAGAAGGTCCCTGTGAAGGGCCCATCAAAAAGAGTGAGAGAATTTTTACATCTTTGCAGCAGCCTAGTCCAGGTAAGCTGTCCTGTGGTCCCTTTGTCAGGATCTACCCATTCAAAGTAAAAAATGGACTGACTTTGCGGGGCTAATGGGATGCTAAAGAAGGCATCCTATGAGTCCAGAACTGTGTAAGTCTGATAGTTAGGTGGTAGAAGACTCAGGAGGTTGTATGGGTTGAGGACTGTAAAGTGGATGTCTTGAACCCTACGACTGACTTCCCACAGTCCTGTAGTTAGCTGTTCCTGGTTTCTTTACTGGGAGGAGAGGGGTGTCCCAGGAGGGACTGGCAGGAGACCAGAATGCCAGTCTCCAGCAGTCTCTGGGTGTGTACACTTACCCCTTCTTGGCTTCCCTGGACATTGGATATTGTTTCACCCTGACAGGCTGGGTGTCTGCTTTTAGTTCCACAAGAATAGGGGGCTGGTATTTTACCAGAATGGGGCAGAGGGGTCCTTCAGCCCAAACATAAGTAAATTCATTTTGCAGGGCTGTCAAGAGGTAGTCTGGGCACTCCTGTTCACCGAGGGAATCCTATTTAGGTTGCAAGAGGAAGTATTCTTTCCCTGGAGGCACAGTCACCAGTATCTTTTCTGGTCCAATGGGTCTCAACTGGATCTGTTTTTCAGAGATCCAGATGGTGGCCTGGAGTTTGTGGAGAAGGTCTCGTCCCAGCAAAGGATAGGGGTAGTCTGGCATTATAAGGAAAGAAGGGGTCACCAGCTTCTTACCTAAGTCCACAGAGCATTCGGTGGTCCACTTACAGAACTGAGTACCTGTTGCTCCTTGGACCATGGCTGTCTCAGACTGGTGAGGTTCATTGTCTTGAGAACGGGGACAGTTGCTCCTGTGTCAACCAGGAAATCTACAGGGTTGACCCCTCTGACCGGGTTCCCAAAGGCTGAGGGCGGGGGCGCAGGTCGCAAGCCTAGGTCCCGTCACTTTGAATGCGGTTCCAGGACAGGGATGCTGCTGCCCCTCCCCTCCCTCTGGGGACACTTGTTCTTCCATGTCCTTCTTGCTGGCAGCAGGTGCACTGAACCCACCCTAAGGGGGACTGGGCTGGGCTGAAGCCCCGGAAGCCCATGGCAGACCCCTCAGCCTCCGGCGTCCCGGGGTCCCATCGGGCTTGGGCCAGCCAGAGCTGCCACCACTGCCTGGGAGACCTTCCTTACCTG
Organism: Ctenodactylus gundi; assembly: GCA_004027205.1. NCBI lineage: Eukaryota > Metazoa > Chordata > Mammalia > Rodentia > Ctenodactylidae > Ctenodactylus > Ctenodactylus gundi. The sequence continues at coordinate 207,473 of PVKB01000096.1, read as the reverse complement.
TCTGTCCTCTGCAGGGTCTCTATCATTAAAAACCTTTGACCCTATCTCTCCAAGTTCTGACCAGTTTTTCCCTTAGTAACCTTCTGTTTTCTAGATTTCCCTTCTGATATCAGGAGCTGACTGTAAAATGAAAGCAGTGCAAAGGGCCTGGCGGTTTTCTGGTGCCTCCAGGTCAATGGGACAGTAAGTGCGACCAGCATCCCGGAGGCGCACCAGAAAGCCCCGGGGACTCGGAGGGTCCTTGGATCACCTCACTAACCTCAGGCAAATTTGTCTCCAGCTACCTAGAGATCCCCTGGTACAGACTGCCAGCCCTCCCCACTGTCAGGACCCCAGGCCGGTCAGGTAGAGGGGAGGACACGTTCAGTGGTCGGGGTCACCAGGGGGCTGGCCATTTTGACCTGGTACTTACTTCCTTGCCTCGCGCCGAATTCGGTCATGGTCCTCTGCAGTAAACACAGTCCTCCCACGTGAGCTGGCAAGAAAAAGTTTCTAAGGGGAAATGAGGGCCTCCAGTTTCTCAGAGAAGGGAAGATTCTGGTTTTTCCAATTATACAGATCACTGATAGAGAAGACAGCATAGATCATACAAGGAGCCCGGTTGGCCAGGTCTTCTGGGCTGCTGAGTCACCAGGGGACTGATAGTGAGTTTCCCATCAGGTACGGAGGGGAGTCGAGAGGGATACAGGAGGGTTGGATAGACTCTGGGGAGGAGGGCCGGGGTGAAAGGTCATCCTCAGGATGGGAGGACAGGGCCTGGAGAGGGGGCCTTAGGCCTATTAGAGACCAGGATGGATGCTGAAGGGGGTGGGAGGTGCATCCTCGTGAGGATGGGGGTCCTCAACCGAGAAGCGCCAGGTCAAGAGGTAAGGAAACTGGGCCGGATGTGCAGCAAGGGTTCGTCGCCGCATGGCGATGATAGACAATTCAAAGTTTCCTTCAGGCGCCCAGTCAAGCTGAAAAGCGGGCCTCTCTAAAGAACAAAAGGAGTTAATTTACCTGGAAAAACCTTCTCTCCAGATTCTGTTGCCTTTCGCTGGAAATCCTTAAGATGAGCTCTCATTAGATCAAGTGGACTCAGAGTTGATGTTCCTATCCCATAATGACAAGATCCAAGACAGACAGACAGACTACAGGACAGACAGGGGCACACAAACACGAAAGAGGGCTAGGGGTCTCAAGGCCGCACCGCCTCCGTGGCCGGAGCCGTGGACCATCCTGACCCTGAACCAATCCAAAGGGAGCCCACTGGCGTCCTGGTTGGAGCCCAGACTCAGGGCGCCAACCTGCATCCGGGCTGGGAGGCCCTGTGAGTCACCCTAGGCCCCACCACTCTCCCATCCCCAGGTCGGGTCTCCTTTTCCATCAGGAGACTGACCTCAGCTGTAATCAGAGCTTCCCTGCAACAAGGCCATAAGATGTTTCCCCGCCCATGTACCAAAATGTTGCATGAAACGCACCTGAGAACAGAGCTAAAATTTGATTTATTAAAGTCACCAGAGAGTGACCAGCCAGCTGAAGCCCAGACTACTATCTGTCAGAGTCTGGCTCTGAGCTGAATTTTTAGTTTTTATAGTCAGATTTCACAATATACATGAGATTTCATGTAACAAACAAGATACAGGTGGCATATTTAGGACAATACATACTGGATGCAGCTGGGCCTGTTTACATCCTTGTTTTAACTTTGTGTTCGGGGACATTGTTTTGTCATTGTTTTTTCTGTGCCATTGTGGTTAGCCAGGGGTAGGCACCCAGTGGCTATGACAAACAAGCTAATTCCAGAAGCAAAGGAATTCGTTAGCAACAGGGAAGACATTTTACGCTTTCAGATGGGTATAGTGGTGCATGCCTGTAATCCCAGCACGGAGGAGGCTGAGGCAGGAGGATAGCCAGGAGTCCAAGACCAGCCTGGGCTACACCAGTGAGTTCAGGACCAGCCCGGACTACAGAGCTAGACCCTGTCTCAAAAAAAAAAAAAAAAAAAGATTCAATAAGTAATGCCAGCACTCTGGGATACTGAGGCAGAAGGTTAAGTTCAAGCCTAGTAGGGCAGCTCAGTGACAGCCAGACCCTGTCTCAAAATAAAAATAAGAAAGGGATGGAATTGTGGCTCAAGGTAAGAGGCCCTAAATTTAATCCTCAGTAATGGGCAAAAAAGAAAAAAGCTCTTAGGAATTTTTGAAGTTTCCTGAAAGGAGAGAAGAAGGCACTGTAATCTTAAATATCTCTGCATCCTGAAGCTTTAGAGAATTTTTATTTAAAAATTATAATTTTCCTTATCTCATTTCTATGTACAGGTGGTGGTGGTGGTGATGGGGTGTGAGTGTGTGTGTTTCTTTTTTTTGGAGACAGGGTCTCGCAGTTCAAAATGGTCCTGAACTCACTATGATAAGCCCAGGCTGGCCTCATACTCACAGCAATCCACCTGGCCTCAGCCTCCTCCGTGCTGGCATTACAGGTGTGTTGTTGGGGCCCGAGAGCCTCAGCATTGCTGACCTTGGCCAAGTTCCTTTCCACCAGTAAGTGTCTACTGCTTGAAATTTAAGTCTGGTGGTGTTTTGCTTATTTACTGCTTGAAATTTAAGTCAGGTGATGCTTGTTTACTAAATTTAAGTCACGTGTTGTTTTGCTTATGTACTAAATTTAAGTCAGGTGTTATTTTGCTTGTTTACTGTCTGAAATTTGGATCAGGTGTTGACACACGTGACTGATAACAAGCAGGAAGGCAAGGAGGGTATAAGAGGAAGGCTGTAGCTAATAAAGCGTCTTCTGCAGCATCCCTTGCAAGAGTTCAAGTATTCTTTAATCCGCTCTCCCCTTCTCAAGTTCTCGCTGACTGACTGAGCGGGCTCGGTCAGTGTGTGCTACCATGCCTCCCTTTTTTTCCCTCTCATACAAAGTCTCACTCTGTAGTCTATGCTGGTCCTGAACTCAATACGTAGCTGGCCTCAAACTCAAGGCAAACTCAAGTGCTGGGATTAAAGGTACGCACTACCATGCCTGGCTTATGTGGTATTAGGGAATCCACCCGCGGTCTTGTGCTTGCTAGGCAAGCCTTCCTGCTGCGTTTTGTCCTCAACCACCTTTTATGTGTCTCTGTTTTCTTCTATCCTGTCTCAGGGCCACCTACTTGGGAGGCTAAGGTGAGAGGATCATTTGAGCCCAGGAGTTGAAGACCAGCTTAGCTAACAAAGTAGACCCTGTCTCAGAAAAGAAAGAAGAAAAATGTCTTACTTGGTAGGTGGTTGTAAGGATTTGTGAAAACTGTTCAAAAAACAAAGCTCAGCGATACACACAATGAAAAACTTGGAACAGATAGCCAAATCATTATAAATTCAACCACACACAGCCGTAAAGCACTGGTGAAAAACAGGCATAAAAAATCAAACGCAAGCCAGTTGCAGTGGCCCAGGCCTCAAGAGAGCAGGAGTGCATCTGCTGTTTGTCTCTGTGTGTGCCAAGGAATGGAAGAGCAGGAAGGCTGCCCGGTACAAGCCGCAAGACAGCCCTGCAACTAACCTGGTGTGGGACCCTGACCTTGTCCTTCTAGAGTCCAGAACAATGGGAAAAAAATCCAGGTCTGATGTTCAAGCCACCCAGAAGTTACTGCTTGTGACAGGACAGGCGGACCAAGGCAGCATGCAGCACATTTACAGCAAGTGTACAATACACTCAAAAATGCAGAATGAAAATGCTTTATCTTTTTCTTGAAATGGTTAATAAAGCAGTCACAAGCAAGAGAAATAACACACGACACACAAGCCACACAATTAGAATCCCTAGAAAGAAACCCAGCACTGATTTACTACCACCTTCCTGTCTAGCTCACCCGCCCCTCTTCAACACGAGTGCACTTTGGCTCCAGAACCCTGGCTGTTCTGCACACGTCATATACCAGGAACCACAGGTGATGCAGTGCTTGCCTTATCTCAATCTACTTTTCAAGGTTCTGACATGTTGTGGTATGTATCTCATTACTTATTTTTTGAGACAGGGTCTCTGCAGCACCTCGTTTAAATGACCAACTACTATTTCAGCACATGGATTCAGCAGTTTGCTTATCCACACGTGGGTTTCTGCATGTTGGTCACTGTAAATCATTGCTATGTGCAGTTTCTGTGTGGACGTCTGGTGTTGTTCTGTTGGTACACACCTGGGGATGCTATGGCTGGGTTGAACAGTTAACACATTTTTAACTTTTGAGGATCTGCCTGTTTTCCAAAGCAGCTGCACCATTTTGTATCTTAATTAGCAGTTCGTGGGAATTTCAATTTCTGTACATCTCCACAAACACGTGTTAGGGTCTAAGTTTCACTTGAGCATCCTAGTCTACGGGAAGAGATGTCTCACTGAGGTTGACCCTATGTCCTTCATAACACCACTGCATGTTTTCTGCATGTCGGTTTAACAGAGATCACAGATTTCCTCCACTAGCCTCTCATAACACTGATGTGGTTTTATACTTTAATACTATACTATTCTTTCATATATGGAAAATTAACAATAGGGAGATTAAAATGTAGATTGCCTTTTTTCTTTTTTGTAGTGCTGAGGATTAAGCACAGGGCCTCATGTACCAACAGTAAGCTACATCCCCAGCCCTACATGTAGATTTTAAATCCGTTTAAAAAGCACTCTTATTTGTAATGTGTACTTAAGAAATTATTTTACTGTTGTGTACTAGTTCATTTTGTGTTTCTAATGGTAACAGCAAATCAGGGCTGGAGGAGTAGTGCAACAGTTAGAGCACCTGCCTAGCGAAAGCAGGTCCTGGATTAGATTCCCCAGCACCACATAAACTGGGAACTGTGGTGCACTTATAATCCTAGCACTCAGGAGGCTGCAGCAGGAGGATTGCTGTTAGTTCAAGGCCTGCTTGAGCTACGTAGTGAGTTCAGGACCAGCCTGGACTACAGAGTAAGACCGTGTCTCAAAATATTTTTTGACTAAATCAATGTAACAACAGTGAGCACTTTCATTCCAGTAAATCGTTGAAACTGAGTGATCACTACATACCTGGGAGGCGCTCTGTGTGCTTCACATATGTTAACACATGTATACAAGGCAGGCATGAAAAAAGACACAAATGAGGCAACCCGCCAAGGGTGACGCAGCAGGCACCCGCCCACAGCCACTTCAGGGGTGCCGAGCTGCTGAGTCCCACAGACTCGCAGGCTTTCACATCCTAGGGGAGGGTGCACACCGCGAGGTAACAGCAAAGACCCTGCCCTCTGCCTGGTAGGGGTGGAGCGAGGGGATGGGGCGGAGTGAGGTTTTCACTGCAGGGACCAGAGGGTCAGTTTCCACAGGAGTACCGTGTGTTCTCAGTACACCAGATACAATCTCGGGAAGAATATGAAAAAATGTTACTCCTGGAAGGTTCACTCAGTCTCTATTGTACTGCTTTTGTAACCAGAGTAAGATCACAGCTTTAAACTCTGTTACAGGTTATGTCACCGCAAAATTCAGGCACCTCAGTTATCACCCACAGGGCCTCAGCTTGTGACCTGGTTGGAAGGTAGGTTGTTGTAGATGTAATCAGTCAAGAGAGGGTTATGCTGGAGTAGGGTGGGTGGTTCTCGAATTCAATGGAACTGGTGTGTATAAAGAGGGGAAATCTGAAGATACTCCCGTATCTGAGGAGAGTGCTTGTGAAGACAAATGCAGTCTGGGGCGAAGCATCTACGAACAAGCCAAGGGCTGCCAAGGATTTCCAGGAATTTCCAGAGCAGATGGAGACTGGGGAGGAAGTATCCTTCACAGCCTCAGACACAACTAACCTTGCCGACAATTTCTTAGACTCTGTGCCTCCAAAACGGTGCAATCATAGATTTCAGTTATGGAAGCCATTTAGTCTGTGGTACTTTAGTATGGCAACCCCAGCAAACTAATAAAGTATGCAGAACTTCACAGCCTTTGAGGACAAACACCTTGATCTTAATACAAAGTAAACACAACAATTAACTTTGACTACCAAAATCAGTAATCTATACATTGCTTCTTAAGAACAAACAAGTGTGACTGTTCCTTTGCTGGTCTTTATTTGCTTCATCTAGTTGACTTAAGGCCATGCAACCCGTATTCAAAGACCCTCGAGTGGTTGAGCTCCATGTGCTTTTCCAAAGGCTGTAAATAGTTGAAAGCATTTCCACATGAGAACAGCTCCACAGCATCGACCTGCAGAGTGCATGAAGTGCCTCAGTATCTGTACTTTGTGGAGTAGTCCTTGGGAGAAACCACCAGGCCCCTGCCTTTACGAGCACCACGATACACAGTCTCTATTATGTCAACCATTTCTTGTTTGTCTTCCATGGCCCAATTAATCTTGTTATTGTTGCCGGTGCCCAAGTCAATCATAATGTGCTTGTTCCTGCCAAGAGAAAAGGGCACCAACATTCATAAGAAAGAATTCTACAAAACGTAGTTGTTTTCCTGCCAGCACAGCACTGCTTACCACTGCCTAAAGGTGAGCATGACTAAGGGGAGATACCACAGCTCAAGAAAAGGTGACAAGCCTAGATGTGGTGTCTGGAAATGCCACACAGAGCCCACTAAGCTCCTTCTGTCCTTTTCTGTGTCTTCTTTGGACAAACATCCTGAATGGTAATTAAATAACAAAGAACCATATTATATACTTAGACAGGCAAACTGTTTCCTACAGGGCTGTACTAATTTTCCTGAAAAGCTATGTATTTTCACGATGCTCTTACAGGTTCCTGGTATAAATTTTATTGAAAGTCTTTTAACTGTGAAATCAAAGTGACATTTTATATAACTAAAGTAGATTTTTCTTTCGAGTACTTATCTTTTAAAAGGCTAATTTTTTATTATAAATATATATACACACTTTTTTAAAGACAGGTTCTGGCTCTGTAGTCCAGGCTGGTCTTAAACTCATTACTCAGCCGAGGATGGCCTCCAACTCATGGCAATCCTCCTGCCTCAGCCTCCCAGAGTCCTCGATCACAATCCTATGCCAGTGGGCCAAACTTCGAAGACTAATTTTTATCAGTTTAATTTGTCACGTTAGTAGAATCATATAGTTGACTTCAACCTTACTCCATGAAAATACTCTATACGCGGGCTTCAACCACAGCAGGTAAAAGGGTAATCTGAGGTCACCTTTCCACAGAAGACCTAAAGTACCATCACTGGTCATATTCTAGGTTTTCACCCTGGCCCAGAAATCTTAGGGTGGAGAACCTCACCCCTTCCCAAACTCACATGCCACGTGGTGCTGCCCTGCTCAGTGGCTCCCTTTCGGTGCCCACACATCTGGCTCAGTGAATGCACCAACTCACTTACACTGAATATGGGCAGTCCTTTGCATGCTGCCACAGCCTGGTTTGGTTTTAGCCTTGCTCCTTCAGGATTCATGTCTCTGTAATTATCTGTCCCTCGGTATCTTCATCTCCATTTGCTCACTGACTTGGCTATTTCTCCTATCAAGACAGGTTCAGAGAATTGGGTCTAAGCTGGGTATGGCAGCTCACACTTACAATACTTGGGAGGCTGAGCCAAGAGAGGACTGCAGTGTGTATGAGGCCAGACCACTCTATACCATGAGTTCAGAAGCAGCATGGGCTACTTAGTAAGACTCTGATTTAAAAAAAAGAAAGAAAGAAAAAAGGTAGTCTATCCCATAAGTCTGAAATCTAGTAAGTGCTAAATGTATCTTTTTTTGAGAGAGAGAGACATAGGGTCTCACTCTATAGTTCAGACCACTCCTGAGCTCAACGTATACTCCAGGCTGTCCTAGAACTCATGGCAATCCTGAGTGCTGTGATTAAAGGCGTGTGCCACCACACCCAGCTGGTACATGGAGCTGGGGGACTAAACCCAGGCTGCATGCTCCCTGGGCAAGCGCGCTCATCACTGGGCTACATCCCCAGCCCGGGTCCACACCTCTAGGAGGTGAGAAAGTTAGAAAATGTTCTTGCTCTTTGTCCTAGAAATCTGGATTACAGAAATAGCACAAGTTCACATCCATTTCAGAGTACATCATCACTTCTAACAATCATGTCCTGCCAATACCTCAAGGCTCCCTGTTCACAGCATGTGCGGTACCTGACATGGTCCTTCCTGGACCACCTGAAATGGGGAACTTGTCGCTAAAATGAAGGAAAAGGGATTCTTAGTATGTACTGGGAACAACAGGTATATCGTATCCTGCAGCTGTTTTTTCTCTCCAAGACAAGGTCGTGCTCTGTAGTCCAGGCTGGTTCTGAACTATGTAGTCCAGACTGGAGGCAAACTCATGGCAATCCTCCTGCTTCAGCCTCCCAGGTGACTGGATTATAGGTGTGTGCCACCAGGCCCAGCTTATGTGATGCTGGGAGAGCTAGGCCAGGCCCTTCCCTGAGCTATAACCCCAGCCCCAATTCCCAGAGTTGTGTGAAATGCAGAATTTATAAGTGATGACCGTGGATACTCATCAGAGGAAATTTCCAAGCAAAATCTTGACAGTGCTACCTGGTTCACTGCTACTTACAGTGAAATGAAAGCAAAAGACAAACAGCTTAAAATCATTAAAAGGAGTAAATACTTTCTTGATGGGAAGATGCTGAAACGTAGCAATGGCTGCTAGGCACGTGGCACAAAGAAAGGATAAGGACACGGCCATATGGCCTTCTGATGACACCCAGGAAAAATCACAGGTCAGCTCACTCAGTCACAAGAAATGAAGGGTGTACTTTACAAAGTCTTCTCAACCAAGCAGGAGACACACCGCAGCCTGCAGTATTGCCCCTCACTGAGCATCTCCTGGCATCCTAAAAGTGCAGGGGACAGACAGGACCAGAGGACCGGGGAGGTGACGGGCCCTGCTGCAGTCCCAAGAAGCAGGCTGCAGAACTATCCAACTATCAACACTGACCATGGAAAGGGACTAGGGAAAACGTCCTCCTTGAGGGCAGAACAAGGAACCACAAGCGTGACCTCAGGTTGTGAAGCTTAAGGAGCTTGCCCAGCCCTGGACAGGAGCCTCCCTGTTTCCTCTCACTTTCCCTTTAGAGGTGAGCCTGGTTCCCAGCCTGGTTCCAGCCTAGCCCAGCTGTGCTGGGAGCAGAGGTATCTGCTGTGTCTGAGTTTTACAGGCCCACAGGTACTGAACTTTGCACTAACACTGTCCTGAGGGGGCATCCTCAGTAACCTTGTGAGGGTTATGTTTTGCGTACAGGATGGATGCAAATCTTTGGGACACAGAGGACAGACTACAGTGGCAAAATTCTAGAATCATCCCATGCTTCTATGAACACAGGGAGGCCTGGGATTCTGTGACATGACACTGTAAAAGAAATCTTATAGATATGATCAGGTTCAAAACTTCAATCAGTTGGACTTAACACAAGACTGTCTGGGGCTGGAGGAACAGTACAGTGGTTAGAGCTGCCTAGCAAAAGGCCCGGAGTTCGATTCCTCAGCGCCACGTTAGCCGAGGGCATGGTGCTACGTGCCTGTAAACCCAGCACTTGGGAGGCTGACGGAGGACGACTGCACAGCTCTAAGGTCAGCCCAGACCACACAGTAAGTTTCAGACCAGTCTGGACTACGGAGTAGGACTTGTCTCAAAAAATAAATAAATAAATAAGATCATCCTAGATTATCAGAGCAAATCCTACTCCCATCATTCCAACGTTCTGAATAGAAAGGCCCTGCCGTGCCAACTGATGACAGCAGCAACAGACAGAGGCCTCTGACACACACACCTGAAGGTACCAAACCTAGCTAACAACCTGAACGAGCCAGACCCTCCAGATAAGCAGCAGCCCACAATTGTTCAACTGGATCATTCAATTTACTCATTTATTTCTGTAGTAGTAGGGCTAAGCTATCCCTCCTCTATGTTTTTCCTTTCTACAGTCCCTGCTGGTTCTGAACTAACTATGTAGCTCAGGCTATTACTGAACTCACAACATTCCTCCTGCCTCAGCCTCCTGAACGCCATTTCTTAATTCTGATTTCAAGACAGGGTCATGCCAAGTCACCCAGATTGAGCTTAAACTTGAGATCTTCCTGCCCCCGCCTCTATGAGTGCTGGGATTTCAGGCCTGCACCAGCCCACAATTTGGACCTGCTACACCCTGAGCAGAGCATTGTCTAACCACAGAACTATACTCTGGTTTCCCTTCAGATCGTATAAATCTTTCGCCCTTTACTAACTACAGAACTGAGCTTATAAATAGGTATTAATTTACACTACTAAATTCATGTAAAACATAAAACTAATATACACCTATATAATACAACCAAACTTCAAATCAATTATGAGATTTAATTTTGGGATAAGGCCAAACGCTCATATTGCCACTTAGTAAAACTTCTGTAGTAAATACAGTGAAAAGTTTTGATGTAACAATGGCCAGTTTAGTCTACACAGTGAGCCCAGAAATAGCCTGAACTATTGGGCAAGACCTCATCTCAAAATAAAATAAGAACAAACGAAAGAACAACGTAAATCTCAATTATGAGATTTAATTTTGGGATAAGGCCAAACGCTCATATTGCCACTTAGTAAAACTTCTGTAGTAAATACAGTGAAAAGTTTTGATGTAACAATGCCAAATGATAATTTCTTTCCAAATTTAATCTCTAAATAGAACCGGTGACCTGACAATATTTATACGCAACATAATTCAGTTCAGGTTTTCCTCGAGTCTTGCCAAAGAATATTAAAAATTACTGATATCAGATTTAATAAATTAGTATTTTAGCTAGGCATGGTGGTACACGCCTCTAATTTCAGCACTTGGGAGATTGAGGCAGGAGGACTGTCATGCTTGAGGCCAGCCTGGGCTACATAGTGAATTCAGTACCAGCCCAAACTACAGAATGAGACTTCATCTCAAAAAGAAAAAAACCTAGTTATTTTAAGACAATTTTCATCAATAGATTAAAGGCATCCTAAATATCAATTGGACATTTCTTTATACTTCACCTAGGTTTCCAGGGAAAGTTATTTCAAAAGTGTAACTGGTACAGAATAAATGCTAAAACTCACATTATTTTGAAAATCACTTAAAAGATTCCTACAGACTGCCTCGTGATATATCTGCATAGATTACTTTCTCCTAAATAACAGAATGTGTCCCAATGACTGAAGCTTCCACACCACAACATTCCATTTAAATAACAACTTAAGGCTGGGTATTGTGTCACCGTGTCACATGCCTGTAATCCCAGCACCTGGGAATCTGAGGCAGGAGGACTACTGTGAGTTTGGGGCCAGTTTAGTCTACACAGTGAGCCCAGAAATATCCGGAACTATCGGGCAAGACCTCATCTCAAAATAAAATAAGAACAAATGAAAGAACAACGTAAGTTAGCATACCTGAAGAAAAACATGACAGTACACGGGTCATATAACTCATACATTTTGTTGAAGTCAGGTACTTCTGTAATATCCACAAGATAAATAACTGCAAAATTTTTAACCTAAAAGTAAAGGAGATTTAAAAAAATCTAAAATAACAGATTGACTTGGTTTATTCCATAAAAGCAAATTTAAAAAAACAGAGATTATATACAAATTATATTAAATAAATTGCTTGCATTTTGTATGACCTGTTCCCAAATGCTGTTTAATGATCTGTATTTAGGTGTAATAAAAGCAAACATTTTAAAATTAAAATGCTCTCTTCCCTACAGATGATAGGTACCACTGATGACTCTTCAAAGCGGTATTAAGACAAATGTTTGAAAACAACTTTGATTATACTCAGTTTTAAAATTAACCACCAACTTTGAATTGTATAAAGAATTGAAATACATACGGTAAAATGTTTGCTTTTGGATATGAAGATATCAATCTCACACTGGATTTTAATTGCTCTAAAATGCTTAAACAATTTTCACTTATAAAAAAGCCAAGAACTTGTGTAAACTGGGCAATTTTTTTTCAAACCCATTATCCAACAATTTCCTCACAGAGCTCACACACAGGAAAATAATGCATCACTCCCAGAATCCTGAGGAACTGGTATTTGTCAATAAAAACACAGAGACTTCTCCAGATAGTTTAGCAACTAGCTAAACTTGACTCAAGTGAAAACTGCCTGCAGAATTCAGCTATCCATTTCCCCATAGGTACTGAGGTTTGAGAATATTTGCAAATGCAAATAACTATAAACTCAAGTAATACTGTATAAATTTCTGTCACCTTAACTCAAAGTTCATCATAAAAGTTCAGGAAAAAAAAAATCCCTTAAAATCAGCCAAGCATGGTGGTGCACACATGTAATCCTAGTATTTAGAAGGTTGAGGCAGGAGGATTGTCATGAGTATGAGGCCAGCCTGGGCTACAAAATGAGCTTAGGAACCAGCCTGGACTACAGAGAGAGACCCTGTTTCAAGATAAAACAAAATAAAAAAAATTGTTTTTAACCCCACGCTCAGAGACAACATATTCTGTTATATTCTTATGCCACTTTTTTTCTGGACATACTTTAAAAATCTATTTGTATTGTTTTAACAAAATATGATCATATAGTCACACTAAGCTGGGCATGGTGGTGCATGCCTAGAATCCCAGCACTTGGGGAGGCTGAGGCAGGAGGATCCCCAGGAGTCCAAGACCAGCCTGGGCAGCGAGCTCAGGATCAGCCCAGAGTGGACAACTTGGCAAGACTCAGTCTCAAAATCAAAAATTAAGAAGTGGGCTTGAAGCCCAAAAACACAAGCCAACCAGCAAACAAACAAGTGTCCGTGACTTTGGCTCCTGGAAGGTCAGTAGTGACAGGGTGAGATGGTGCAAGGCTGTGGCCAGAGTGAGGCTCTGAAGAACAGAGGTATTAAGCACCCACCACTCTCCCAAGAGACTGGGCCATGGTAAAATGGAGGACAGGGCTGACAAACCTGGGACGTGAGACTGGAGGGACTGGAACAGGCAGGCAGGCAGGCTAAGGAAAGGTCAATCAATCTCTCTCTGTCTGTCCCTGTCTGTCTGTCTGTCTGTCTGTCCCTGTCTCTGTGTGTCTCTCTGTCTGTCTGTCTGTCTCTCTCTCTCTCTCTGTCTCTCTCTGTCTGTCTGTCTGTCTCTCTCTCTCTCTCTCTCTCTCTCTCTCTCTCTCTCTCTCTCTCTCTCTCTCTCACACACACACACACACACAGTACTGGGAACAGAACCCAAGGCCTTCACTTTGAGCTATGTCCCCAGTCCCTTTTCTTCTTTGAGACAGTCTCATCAAGTTGCTAAGTTACCTAGGTTGGGTTCAAACTTGTGATTCTCTTGCCTCAGCCTCCCAAAAGTGCTGGTATTAAAGGTCTGTACCATCAGGCCCAGGTAAGGAAAGGTGCATCCTAAAGCCCTCCACTCCCTCACTTGGTGAAACAAAAAACAGGCATCTGTGGGATGAAAGCAGGCACGCTGAGCTGAAAAGGGGCAAGTGCTAGTCCCACAGTCATGGAGAACACTCAAAGGGGGGCTGCGTGAAAAGTGCCCACCCACTCTGCAGCACAGCCTGCCATTTCCTTGCAGAAGTTACCCTGCCCCTACACAGAGATACATTCTTCCATTACCTCACACACCTCAGAACAAAGGATGTAATTTAAGAATGATGAACAGTAACAAATACAAAAAAATAGTTCTGCCTTCTATGGCATTAGTGTCAATCCAATTACAGCCTGAAATGCCTTTACAGCCAATGTGAATTATTTAGCCAATTGGTTCCTACTTTCTAGACTCCCGAGTGAAGGCAGAAATTGAAATGAGAATTCTAACGTCTTAAAAGTGATTAAAATATCTCATGGGCTCTGTGAATGAGAACACTCAAATATTCTCACTTAGTGATTTAACTTCCGCACTGTAATTGCCAATTTTATAGTAAGACTTCTGTTTTTCCTCAATGGGCAAGAAAATTATTCAACGTCCAGAAGTAAAATAAATCATAATTAAGCGGTGAAGCAGAGTATTTTCCTCACTTTTTGCATAAATTATATCACGTCCTTCAGATCTGTCTGAAGCCCCACACGGGAGGAAAAACATCTACCCTCTTTTCACCGAGGTGACACAAAGCACTAGGTATTACTGAACAGATAAACTTTAACAATAAATGCGTATTTCTAAAATCAAGAAAACTATCACTATCATTAAAAATGTGCCTCTGGAGAATATGGACTTAACATCCAGCTTATGTGGTGCTGAGAAATTAAACTCAGAACCTATGGCTCACAAGGCAAGTGTTCTAACCACTGTGCTATTTCTCTAGCCCCTACAAGGCTATTTATAACCAGAAATAAAAGTCCTCAAGAAATACCCAAGACATGCACTGTTTATTTTTCGTCTGTCTAAACACTGACTTTTACTGCCTCAACTGACTCTATAATCCTTAACAGGATGTGTAAGGCAGATTCCTTAATATCATGATTTAAAAGTTCCATAAATCCTTCTAACTTAGATGCAATTCTATCAGAGTATACCATGAGGCATTGATGTTATCAATGAAGGTATTTTAAGCTCTATTCGTGAGGGTTTTTTAACATACAAAAATTAAACATTCCACTAATTCTTACTCATCACGGAGGCCAGTGAGCTCCAAAGTATTGTGACAAGCCAGAGTCCTACAAACTGGAAAAACACTTCAAAGGTACAAGGGAATCGTTCTTCAAAACTGTACAAAATAAATTTCTACATATAAGATATTATTTATTATAATTATCAAATAAGTTGTCCCATACATATTAAAGTCGTAACATCTGTAAGACCTTTACATACCTTAAGTATGAGATTTTAGACTGTTTCACTAAGTGTTCAGCTTAGAACTCTCAGCATGAGGCTGGGCACTGCGGAAGCAGCAAGGTACATAACACATGCCAGGAAGAACGGTATAATCAAGTCCAGCCTGAACATGAGAACTTTACTCACTTTAAAACAGCTGAGATTTCCAAACAGGGTTCATAACAAGACCAGGAAGATCCCCCACTATTGGCCATTGCTGCAGAGGAAGATTTTTAGAGTTATATTGTTCTTTGTACTAAAATGTTTGATTTCAAAATTTTTCTATTGACTTCCCCAAAAGGTGCTTCCAGAATTATGAATTCATATTCAGTCCTTAAGAATATAAAATGCTAATAGTTTTTAAATATATTTCATTTGCATTTTAATAACTGTATTATACAACAGTATTAAAACCTTATTGAAAAGGCAATGAGCTGGGCACTGTGGTGTACATCTATAATCCCAGTACTTTGGGAGGCAGAGGGAAGAGGGTTCCAAGGTTGAGTCCATGCTGGGTACTTAAATTACTTAAGACCCTATCGCAAAATAAAAATAAAAACAGGGTCGGGGATGCAGCTTAGTATGAAAGCTCTGGGTAAAATTTCCAGTACCATACACGAACACACACATTATGAAAGAGTACTGAAAAGACTAAAAAGTGAGGACAGTTTAATTATCCTCAGGGCTTCAGGAATAGTACAGCAGTCAGTGTTAGCTTAGCAAGCACAAGGCCCTGAGTTGATTCCCAGCACCACATAAGCTGGTTGTGGTGGCGCACACCTAGAATCCCAGCACTTGGGAGGCTGAAGCAGTAAGACTGCTGTAACTTTGAGGCCAGCTGGGCTACAGTGAGTTCAGGACAAGTCTGGACTACACAGGAAGACTGTCTCCGTAAACAAACACACAAATATCTGTACTCATCAACAGATTCAATTCCAAAAAAAGTGTGTCCACTAGTAGCAATAAAATGACTCAATCTGCAAATCTGTGAAATCCCCAAACACAAGAACACAGGTAAAAGCTTCCTGCGGAACTTGCTCAACCATGAAGAGCCGATGGCTCATGGTGAAGAAGGCAGTGGGCTCTCACCACCCCACCGGTGTTGTCTATTGCTTCCAAGGTCAAGCTGTGAAGAGTCCAGAATCATGGCCCAGGTAACTTCACTCAGTGCAGTGGTGATGTGCTGTCAGTGACTCTTCACTGCATTAAGCAGCATCTGCCCTTGTCTGTTACAACCCTGGCAATGCAAAACTTATTCTTTGGCACGACCTCACCCATTACATCTGGCCCTTCGCTGGCAGGACCCTCAGAACTGCTGCTAGACTGGATTTCACAGGCACTTCAAGTCCTCACTGTCATGGACTCTAAGAGGAAGAGCCTGGGAAATGGCTGTGGAACAACCATTTCCACTCTGAACCTGCTGTCTACTGAGGGACAGGTCAACACACACCAGAATTCTTGAGGAAGCTTCTTTAAAAACCGTTTCTGAGTCTTAACCCATAACAACAGCATCTGCACTTCAGATGCACTTCAAAAGCACTTGAAAAGATACTGTTCTAGAAAACACAGAAGCATTCCCTAACACACTGCCCCTCCTAAACAGGATGGCAAAAACTAACCAATGGCAGGTCAGATTCTGTTTCCTTTGCAACACATAAAAACACATCCTTATGTCTTTTACTGTTTAGAGGAATTACTTTAACCCAGCTTACAGTAGCAGGTGTGATAAAAAAACATATACAGTGTTTCCATTACATTTACTCCCTGCTATAACTTCTCAAACTATTTATAGAATAAGTTAAATATTTCATTCCCATAAGTATTTAATAATTATGCTAGTAGAAATACTTCATTAACACTTTATTATCTTTGCAAAAACCCAAATAAAAGTTATCCTTATCCTACAACTGCTTTTTTTTTTGATGGTAGTACTAAGTATTGGAACCCAAGTGTACTCCACTGCTGAGCTACATTTCTTCCCCTTTTTATTTTGAAGCAGGGTCTTTCTAAATTACCCAGGCTGACCTTGGGCTTTTTTTTCTTTCTTTTCTTTTCTTTTTTTTTTTTTTTGGTACTGGTTTTGAGCTCAGGACCATCACTCAAAGCTACATCATCAACCTTTCTCATTTCCTTCCCAAAATGTCTCTCTTAAATTTCCCAGGCAACGCTCCTTCGACCTCCCAGAGTGTTGGGATTACAGGAACAGGCCACCAGTGGCCTTGGACTTGAACTTCTCAATCTTGTTGCTTCAGCCTTCCAAGTAACTGGACTTAACTGCACCCAGATTGTCACAGGAAAAGAGAAAACAGAACTCGTGGTCATAAAATGTGTCACACAATTGCACTTTCATCGTCAGTAAACAAGTGGCACGGGCCATCCACGTACTAATACGAAAAATTAGAAAAAAATATTTCCAACCAAACATAACTCTATTTTATCTTAACGTTTTCTGTGTTTGAATAATTCCAAGCTGCAAACCAAATGACTCACAAAGGGCATGGAATGATAAATTTTTTTTAAAACACAAAAAAAAGAAAAAAAAAACCCCAGCGTGATCATGCTATAAAATTCTGACTTATAAATACAACATAGCACAAAAAATTGTTTTAAAATAAGCCAAGCCACTTGCAATAACACCTGCATGGCTTATTGGGAATCATGAATCTCTTTAACTTTGCAGAACTACGCATGCTTCTCCCAGAAACAGATGAAGGCTA
Source organism: Ctenodactylus gundi (assembly GCA_004027205.1). Classification (NCBI taxonomy): domain Eukaryota; kingdom Metazoa; phylum Chordata; class Mammalia; order Rodentia; family Ctenodactylidae; genus Ctenodactylus; species Ctenodactylus gundi. Next base: position 190,040 of record PVKB01000096.1, on the reverse strand, counting down.
TCCCGCACAATTTCTGGGAGCACACCCTTATTTCATCAAGATAAGACACCTGTTTGTGAAAACCTGCATTCTGTCTTTCCTGTGTAGGTGAATGGGTCTGCACATCGAACTAAATCATTAATAATAATAAATACAGAAGGCAGATATTTTTGAGCCAGGGTCTCGCTCCGTAGTCCAGGCTGGTGCTGAACTATGGAGCCCAGGCAGGCCTCAAACCCAGGCAATCCTCCTGCCTCAGTCTCCAGGCATGGGCCTCCACGCCCAGGTATGTAGCGCTGGGGAACTGAACTCAGGGCCCGGAGGTTGCTAGGCAAGCGCTTTGTCGCCGAGCTATTCCTCCAGCCCGGCGTGCAGGTTTTAAGCTCCCTTTCCATCCGCGCGGGGCAGCCAAACCAGGACCCGACGTCCGCCCAACGGCGCCAGCGGGGAGGCAGGCGTTACCTTTTCCGCTATGCTGTACAGAACCTCGTCCATCTTCATGCACGTGGGGTCCCAGTCATGCCCGAACCGGATGACCACCACGCGGTCCTCCTCCGAGAGAATGGCCTGATCCACCTGCCAGCCGTTGTGCAGGTGCGGCAGCATGTACGACATCCTGGCGGGCGGTCGCAGCGGCGGGGGCCGCGCGCGAGGAACCTGCGGGCGCCAGAAAGTCGCCGAAACGCCCAGGAGCTGCCCCGCCGGGGTCCCGACCCCTCCCCGCCCCGCGCCCCGGCCACCCGCGCCCGGGCGGCCTGCCGCCCACCTCGTGCTGCACCGATGGGCCCAACCTCGGTGCTCGGCAGATCCCCGTTCGACCCAAGCCTCCCGCGCAGCGGAACTTCCGGGCGCGCACGCCGACGTAACGGAGGGCGCGGGCGCATGCGCGCTCCGGCCGCCCTGCCGGGCACCGCCTCTCCTGGGCGGGGAGTTTGTTCGAGGTCCGCAGCTCGGAGCGCCGTGAAACTTTGTGCTCTCTTTTTCAGCCGACAGTTTCATCCTCGGTGGGTCGGCCGTGTCGCTGACCCCCAGAGGTTCCGTGGGGACTAGACCCACGGGCTCCCCTCGGGCTGCATCCAAGGGAAGATCCCGGAAGTGCCCGGAGAGCCTTCGCGGGACGGTGCCCAAGTAAGCGCTCTCGGAGGGAGCCGCAGGCCTGCGCCTCGCGTGCTGGCTGGCTGGCTGAGCTGGCGGGCTGCGCTGGCGGCGTCTGGTTCTGGCGTTCATTTCAACCTACATCCTCTTGCATTTCGGATCCCTGGGCAGGTGTTTTTAGACAGCTGACACGTGCTTTGTTTGTTTGTTTGTTTGTTTTGAGACAGGGTCTTGCTCTGTAGCCTAGGCTGGTCCTGAACTCACTGTGGAGCCCAGGCTCGCCTTGGACTCATGGCAATCCTCCTTCCTCAGCCTCCCGAGTGCTGGGATTACGGGCGTGCACCACCACATCTGGCTTATTTGGTGCTGGGAAATCGAATTCGGGTACTTATTGTTTGACTTAGTGCTTGTTACCTTGCTAGTCAAGCGCATTAACCGCTGAGCCATTCCTCCAGCCCCACAGGCTGCTCCTTAGAGTGCGCCAAGGTACAAGATTCAAAGTCCCCAAATAGTTATTTGCTACAGGCTGCTCCTTAGCTAGAGTGTACCAAGGTACAAGATTCAAAGTCCCCAAATAGTTATTTGTTACTAGGTTTGTTTGTCTTAGAGGGGTTTTGTTCACATTATTATGTGGCAAAGAGGAATTGCAAGGTAGTCTCATTCTCACTGCCAGACCGTGTTGCAGTGGCTTCTGTACCAATCGCTGTGGCCTAAATAGCCTCCTTCTCATGCTTAAACAAGTATGATTGAGTATTTTTTGACCGTACATATAACATAAGTCTTACCATTTTAACTGTTTTTAAGGGTGGAAAGTGTATTTAAGTTTGGAGTTTTGAGGACATTCATATTGTGCAGCCATCATCACTGTTAATTTCCAGATATATCTTCAAAATAAAACAGAACACTAGCAGGACCTGGTAGTGCAAGTCTCTGATTCCAGTTCTTGGGGAGGTTGAGGCAGTCTGGCTAACTTACTGGTTTACCCTGTCTCAAAATTTAAAAAAATATAAGAATGGGCTGGGGATGTAGCTTTAGTGTGAAGGTTCTGAGTTGGATCCCCAATACTGAAAAACAGTCAAATACTATAAAATTCACTCATTTAAGGTGAGGTGGATTTTCAGAGACCTGTGGAACCGATATCACAATCTAATTTTAGGAGAAACTTGTATTCCCTCCTAAAAAAAAAAAAAAGTAAACAAAACCCTGAGCCCAGCAGCATGTGGCTTTCATTTCCCTACCATCCCCTCCTCTTCTGCAACCACTCATTTATATCCTGCCTTTATAAAACTGATTTATTCTAGATACTTCAAATAAACACATAGTATTTTGTAACATCTTGCATTTAGCATAATGTTCGCAAGCTTTGTTCACAATCAAGCAGGCATCAATCTCCTTTTTGTTGACCATTAATATTCTGTGATTAGGGTATGCATCTTCTTTATCCATTGGTTGATTGACTAGGTTATTCCCATTGTTTTTATTATTAATAATGCTGTCAACATGCATGTGGTAGAAGATTAAATATAATATGGTTTCTCTAAGAAGACGAAACCACAAAAAAAGGGAAAAGAGTGATGAGTGAAAGTAAAAGAATAGTATTTGTGGAGAGGGAAAAGGGATGTGGGAGTTCAGGGGGTGAGAAGGGGAAAAGGATGTGTTATGTAAATTTGAAAACTTTTTAAAATTTTTGTGTGGACTAAATTTTCCTTTTTCTTACCTACTTGAGGTGGAGTGACTGAATCATATGGAAACGATGTCTAACATTTACAGAACTTGCCAAACTGTTTTCCAAAGAGGCCCACATTATTGTACATTCTAATCAGTGATATGTGGCTTTTAATTTCACCATATCTTCACTTACACTTATTTGTGTACTGTTATGATGAAGTCTAAAATGTTCCCCAAAGTCTCATGTATTTGGAAGATAACTGGATCATGGGGGTCCTGCATTGAGCAGTTGATGAATCCATTGATGCTTTCATGTGCTGGTAAGAGGTGGACCGGGTTGGAGGAAGGGGTCACTAGGGGTGTGACCTGGAAGGGGTGTGACCTGGAAGGGGTGTGACTCTCTTCTCTCCGTGCTTCCTGGCTGGCTGTGGTAAATAGCTTTCCTTCAGACGAGACCCTTCCACCCTGGGCACTAACTGAGCCTGCACCAGCTGAGACCTCTGAAACTGTAAGCTAAAATAAAGCTCTTCCTTAAGTTGTGAGTGTCAGGTATTGTGTCCCAGTAACAGGAAAGTGAGTAAGGTAAGCTTTTTATTATGGCCATCCTTGTAGGTGAAATGAAAACTTCTTGCTGCTTTGATTTGCGTTTCTGTAATGCTTTGTGTGGTATAACATCTTTTCATAAGTTTGTTGACCATTTGGAGAAAAGTTTTTATTCTTCATCCATTGGGTTAGTTATCAATCACTGTATGTTAGAGTGTCTTATATGTTCTGCATAGAATCCTTCAAATGATAGATGATTTGAAAAAATCTCCCATTCTGTGGATTATCTTCATTTTTATTAGTATTATCTGCAGCACAAAGTTTCAAATTTTGATTAAGTCAAATGTATCTTTCCTCTTGATTGTTTGTACTTTTGGTATATTTAAGAAACTGTTGACTAATTCAAGGGTATTAATATTTACTCCTGTTTTCGTCCGAGAGTTCATAATACTCTTACATTTGAGTTGTAATTCATTTTTTTAATTTTGTTTGGAGACAGGGTCTTGCTCGGTAGTCCAGACTGGTCCTGAACTCATATGTAGCCCAAGCTGACCTTGAACTCATAGAAATCCTCCTGCCTTGGTTTCCTGAGTGCTGGGATTATACGCATGTGACACCATGCACTATGTGCACTTTAGGATCAACTTGCTAGTTTATGAAGAAAAAAAAAACAACCGGAATTTACGTATTAGGTTGAACTTGTACATTAATGGTTATTTGCTTGTTTTGATAATACTGAAGATTGAACCTAGAGCATTTGCACTAAGCTACATCCCCTGACCTCTTTTTTTTTATTTTTAATTTTGAGGCAGTGTCTCACTGAGTTGCTGAGTTGCCAAGCCTGGGCTCACATTTGCAGTCTTTCTGCCTCAGTCTCCCAGAGGGCTGCGGTTACTGTCAGGTGCCACTGTGCCAGACCTGTGTTGCCATTTTAACAGTACATCTTGATCCATGAACATGGGATTTTTCCCCCTTTTATGTAGGTCCTCTTTAATTTCTGCAAGGCTTTGTGGTATTCAGTGATATTATGTTTTTTTGGTGTTATCGTTTTTTGTGGTACTAAAGATCAAGATCAGTACCTTCACATTGAGCTACATGCCCAGCTCATTTTTATTTTGGATTTTAGGACAAGGTCTTGATAAATTGCCAAAGCTGGGCTTGAACTTGCCATTCTCCTTCCTCAACCATCCATACTGCTAGGATAATGTGCAGCACCACTGGGCATCACTTTCCTTTTCTTTTTTTTCCCCTCTAAGTGTTTTTGTCTTTGTTACTTATTCATCGCTGGGACAAAATATCCAATGTCCACAGCCTAAGTGAGGAAAGGTTTATGTTAGCTTGCGGTTCAAAAGGTCTCAGTCCATTGATGAGTGGCCTGCAGTGGTGGAAGGGCTTGGTGGAGGCTAGCCACAGAGAAGCTGTTCATGGCAGGGCAACTGGAAGCTGAGAGAGAGCTAGGAAGGGCAGAGCTAGCATATGTCCTTCCAGGTCCTGTCTCAGTGATCCACTGGCTCCCAACCAGGCCCATCTCTTTAACAGCACATGGGATCCGAATACAAGAAGCTTTGGGGGACATTTCAGATTCAAACCACAAGACTTCTTGAATGTTTTATGTAATGCTACTTAAATGGCATTACTTTTCAGATTACTCTTAGCTAACATGTGAAATATAACTACATTGTTGTATGCTGCTTTTGCATTCTAGAATCTTGAGTCATTTATTACTTTAAATGATTTTTAGGTTCCTCAGAATTTTCTATATACAGATAGGGATAGTTTTACTTCTTCCTTTCCAATCCAGATGCTTTCCCCTTCTCTTATCTGTGTTGATGAAAACATCCAGCACAATATTGAAGTGGCAAAAGAAGACATCTTTGCCTTGTTCATAATGTGAAGGAAAGAGCTTTCAGTCTAATGGATGTTAGATTTGAGTTTTTCATAGGCATCCTCTCAGGCTGAGCAAATGCTCTTTTACTAGTTTGACATTTTTCTTATCATGAAAGGGAATTACACTGTGGCAACTGCTTTTTCTGTATCTTAAGATGATTATGCAGGTTGTATTCTTTATTCTATTGATGTGGTATACTACTTTGATTTTATATTAAACCATCTTTGCACTCCTAGAATACATCCTACTTGGTCATGGTTATTTTTTATATGTTGATGGATTTTGTTTGCTAATATTTGGATGAAGAGTTCATGCTTATAATTTCTAAAAGATAAAACTCATGATCCAGGATAATTAGTAATGTGGCCCCACAAGATGGGAAATTTTCAGTTTTATTATATGACATTTTTAGAGATATTTTTCATGATTTAATTGCTTGGTGTGTATTTTTTGTTGGTGTGACAGAATACTTGACGTTCGTATCCTAAGGGAGGAAAGGTGTATTTTCACCTCACAATTTCAGGCTGTCTATGGCAGCCAGAAATGGGGAACACACATGGCAGCATTGCAGCGGAAGAGGTCTTCACAGCATAGCAGAAGGAGAGCACAGGGAAGAAGGGTGGAACCAGCACGCATCCCTCCCGGAAAATTTGTGTCAGACCTTGAAGATGAAAAATGGCACACAGATTTAGCAGTTTGGGTTGATTACTCCTTAAAATGATGTAAGTGTGTATTCAAAGTGAAAAATCAGTTTGTATCAAATCATAACAGTGTTGGAAATTAAACTGAAATTATAGCAATTTCAAATTACGGCAGAGAGTTTTATGTCTTTTTACCTGTTGGCTAGACACTATCCTGTGAATCCTGAAAAATATACAGGCTCCCTTTACATTTTGATACAGAAATTTTAAAATAGGTTTCAAAATTTCTTGCCAGGTGCAAGTCACAGAGACTTCAGCCCAGGGGTGGAGGGGGGGGGGGGCGGTGGTTGGGGTGTGACAGAGTGGGGCTGGGGCCTGCTCGTAAGGGCAGGGCTGGCCACACAGATTAAGCGCTGAGATCGGATCTCGTAGTGGACCAGAGTAGCCGACCTCTGTTCATGGATGGCCGGGATCCTGTTAACATTTTGAGGAACTGTTAAACTGTTATCTAGAGTGGCTGTACCATTTCACCTTCCCACCAGCAGCGTAGGAGGGTTTTTCTTCTGATCTGGCCAACACCTGTTATGATCTGATTTGACTGTGGCATCCCAAGAGATGTGGTGTCTCGTTTGTTATATTTTGTTTATGAGACTAAGGATTGAACCTGTGACTTTTGCACTGAACTGCATCTTTGTCCCTGTTTATAATTTTTAAGACAGAGCCCTTTTGCTGAGTTGTGCAGGCTTTGGCTGAAACTTGCAATTCTCCTGCCTTGGCTTCCCAGAGCGCAAGGGTTACTGGTTTACGCCATCATGCCTGGCTTCACTGTAGTTTTGATTGCAGTTCCCTAATGGCTAATGCTGCTGAACATATTTTTATGTGGTTTTTGGCTTATTAGTGAACCTTTTGGAGAAATTCAGTTCCTTTACCCATGCTTAAATTGGGTTAGTTATCTACTTGTTACTGAGTGAGGGGTAAGCCTCATCACATTTGGGATCAGCGCTCAAGACTCGCTGAATTTGTTGAGAATGTCACGCACAGTGTGGGATAGAATGGCAGCAGACACCTGTGTACCAGCATTAGCACAGGCTCCTTCGAAGTGCCTCCTTTTATCTTTAAAATATGCAAGTGTGATTTATCAACTTATATCACAGCTGGCCAGCTGTGCTGAGGCTGGTACACTGTGTCCTTTGCACAGGGGACACATGGGTGAGGAAACTGTTTTGACTGTGAGACTGGGAATGTTTTTTTCTTTGTGCACAGAAGTAGGAGGCTGAAGAAGCTAACTATGAGGCTGGGGTAAGGCTGGGGCACAGGCTCTCTCCTGTATGCAGGAGTGAGGGGCTGCGGAGGCTGACCCTGCATCCTCCCCGTGGAGCTGGGGAGTGCTGTTCCCTCTGCACAGAGGACAGAGAGGCTGCAGAGGCTGACCCAGTGTCCTCACTGTCATGTTGGGGAAAGCTCTGGCCTCTATACACAGATGATAAATGTGGCGCTGGTCAAAAAAAAAATGGCTTCTTAAGGTCAAGAAGTTTGTGGGCTGGATGAACGGCTCAGTGGTTAAAGCACTAGTCATAGGGCTAAATATCTGAGTTCAATTCCCCAGCACCACGTAAACTGGGTGTGGTGGCACAAGCCTGTAATCCCAGTACTAGGAGGCCAGCCTTGGTTCTGTAGTGAGTTCAGGACCAGCCCAGGCTATAGAGTGAGACTCTGTCTTGAAAAGAAAAAAAAAAAAAAAAAAAGACGTTTGTGAGGAAATAGTACTACCACATCCTCACTTTCCTGCTTTTCCTTCCCTCGTGGGAACCCTTTCCAGCTTGTTTGAGCCTCCTTTGCAGAATCTGGACCAGGTACAGATGACTTTTTTTTTTAATTCATGAAAGGACAGAGGATTGGAGTAGATGAGAAAAGAATGTGAAAGTTGGCGAGAAGATAAGAAAGGCCAGTGGCCTGGAAGTAAAGGAAGGGCTCAGCTTGTTGGTTTGGAACAAGATTGGAAAAGTTAGATGGGGCACACTCCTGTCAAATGTTAAGAGAGTAAGAGATGTAAGAAAACAGTATCTTAAAGACAACTCTGCTATAGGCAAATGAATACACATGTTTCACAGAAGTTCATAAAAGATGGTTATAATTGCCTATTAAGTGGTACCCTTGCCCCTCCTCCTGCTTGCAGGGGAATTCCTACTTTTTGCCTCACTTCTCCCGATAAATCTACTTTCTACTTCCAAAAAAGAAAAAAAAAACCAATATTTTAAGCGCTGCTGCATATTATGAATGTATTCTTGCTCTGATCTCATTTTGTTTTTAAGAGACTTGGGGAAACACCTAAACCGCATTTAGATTTAAGCACTGGTAGCTCTTACTCCCTGAGACCTGGGACTCTGTGCTGGATGACCAGCTTGGTGACCAGTCCAAGAAATCAGAAGGGAGAGGGTTTCACTGTCCTCTGTCTGTGGCAGGGTTTTTGTCCTTTATCTTTTTGATTGCCTTGCCTCATCTTTGGTGTTTCTGACCAAAAGCTAAGCAGTATTTTTATTGACTGCATTTGGGCTTTACATTTTCTGTTTTAACTGTTAAGTTAAAAATGCATTCTTTACAGCCCACCCGCTTCTTGAGTCCCGCCCATTCTTTGTACTTTATTTGTGCTTCCTGGCCCCCTCTCAGAAGATGCCTAATGGTGCAGACATTGGAAGGCCATGGGCACAAAGGTCGTTGATCTACACCGTCTCTTACTGGCCTGGAAACCCCCTCCCAGAACCTGTGTTACTGTATGTCTGACTTTACTTTGGTGAAAGCTGTTGGAAGTACATCCTGCTTTATTTTTCTTTCTGGGTTCCATTTTTCCGTGACTTGAAACGAAGAAGCCCCTGATCTGAAAGCCTTGACTGTTGAAGGAAATGTCATCAAAGGTAATTTTTTAAATTCAGCAATCATCTAACAAGAGGAAAATAAGTTTTAGTGTGTTTCAGCAGCTCTCATTGAACACAAGAGGAGAAAGCACACAATAGTCAGGAAATGTAAATGTCTGAACTTTCATTCAGGCAAAAACAAAGCTGGGAGCATTCTGATTTTTCAAAATTTTGAATTTCCTAATGGATGAGTTTAGCTTCTGACCTTAGGAAATGCAGACACTCAATTCCAGTACTCCCTTGATGTCAGACTGGGCCCACTGAGCAGCCGTGGCTGTGTGGTCTGCTGCTGGCCATCTGCTGGGGATGTGGCTCAGACACTAGAGAAGGGATGGAAATGAGGTGCTGGAGAGCGGCAGGCACTGGGAGCAGATTCAGGGAGGCTGGCGCTCGCTCTGGGCAGAGCTGGTCTCCGCAGCCCCATCCACTGCTTCGCAAGCACTTCTCATGGGTGTGTGTTCCAGCCTGAGCCTCAATAGGCTCCTTGGCTAGACTCTGGCCTTTGAGTGAGGTAGGACAGATCTGGTGCTGGTCAAAGGGAACCATGGAACAAGAGGCAGGCTGAGGCAGGCTGAGGCAGAGGTGAGCACGCAGTGGCTCATGCTCTCTGACAGTGCTTCATTTCTCCTTAGTGGAGGCTGAACTTGTCTTTTTGTTCTCTCTCTCTCTCTCTCTCTCTCTCTCTCTCTCTCTCTCTCTCTCATACTGAGGATTGAGGTCAGGGTCTTGCACATGCTGGGTAACTGTTCTAGTACTGAACTACATCTTACCCTTTTCTTTTCCTGAGACAAGGTGTTGCTAATTTGCTCAGACTGTCCTTGAACTGTCCTTGATCCTTCCACTGCAACCTCCTGAGCAGCTGGATTACAAATGCGTGCCATGCACCTGGCCTGACCCCCTTTTAACACCTGAAGAGTCTCATCCTTTCCCACTGGGCACTGACAGTGTCAGTGTAGTGAGTGCACAGTGATGCGGTACTGGCAGTGATGATGTGCACGTGCACAGTGTCACCGGCACTGGCGTTGGCTGTGTGGGGAATGCACAGGACGACGCTCTTCCCACTGTGGGAAGGAAGTCAAGAGATGCAGAGGAATTGAGCTGTCCCTCTGTGAAAATAACAAAAATGGTCTTATCCTGAACAAAGCTATTTTAATTTTTTACACATAGTGGAAAAAGTGAACAAAAGTTTGTTTATATTTTAACCATTTATACTCTGAGCTTTAAACGGATTTTGAATACCCTTCAGCTCTGTTTTTCTTACCAAGTCCCAGAGACCTAAAGCTAAAACACATTTGTTCGCCTGAAAACTTTGAAGGCAGCAAGTTTTCTTTCTAGGAGGATAGAGTCTATTTTTTCCCTTCTTGGAGACAGTCTTACTCTGTTAGTCCATACTGTCCTAAACTCACTATGTAGCCTAGCTGGCCTCAAATTCTCAGCAGTCCTGAATCAGCTTCCCAAGTGCTGGGATTATAGGTGTGCCCCACCACACCCAGGCTATGTAATGCTGAGGGACTGAACTCAGGGCCTTGTACTTGTTAGGCAAGTGTTATTCCTCCACCCTAAAATCTTATTTTTAATTGGGAACAAGAAACATTAAACTATAATTTATGTGACAGATAATAACAAAAATTTTACTTTCACATTTAAAAAATGGTCAGTTTATGACTTATTTATTACTGTAAAGGATGTGTCATTTTGAATCAAAGTACTTAAAAACATAGCAGATGCGAAAAGATCCCAGACCTTGATTCTATTTCTTAAAAGCAGGAGATAAAATTCCTGTGTCAGAAATGTCTTCTTTATAGAAAGACAGAAATCTGTGCAGACAAGCATTACTAGACTCGCCCTTCTCTGTCCAGCCACTGTTGTGCCCCTTAAGCGCCCTGCCCAAGCCTCACGCCATGTGTTTTCTTGTGACTTGCCACACTATTCAGGTCAGCATGTGAGTGGTTGGCTCCAGTGGCCTCTGTGGGGCTTCGTTTCCTTGGAGGGCTCCAAGCTTCACAAAACATGGAGTGAAAAGCTTACATGCTTTTTGCCTGTGGGTTTGTCTTATGCCAAGTTCATTATTTGCCCAGGTGAGAGATGAAGTTTGAGTCTTGCCTCCCCTGTGATTGCCTGCACAAGGTGCCCTAAATCTTTATGACAGAAAACAGAAAACAGTCATCATGTCCTGATTCCTGTGCTCAAGAATCCAGGAGAATCCTGGGTCGTCGTGGCTTGCGGTCTCTCTGAGGCTGCAGTCCAATCATTGGCCTGACCTGCCACTGTTCCCAGCCTCCCACAGCTGTTGGCAGGCTTGTAGAATCTGCTCCTAGTGCATCACATGGGCCCTGGACATGGAGGCTTCAGAGCTCTGCTGAAGGCTGGCCTCTGAGAGACAGACAGAGGGAAGTTGGGAGGGAGAGAGAAGGGGAGAGGGCAACTCAAAGAGAACTCACCTGCACGGTGATTCTGAGGGAGCAGAAGTCTGCCCTCTCTCTTCTGGGTCAGTGAGTTTACCCACAGTCAGGTTGGGGTGGGTGGGCTTGGGAAGTACCTCAGAGGCTACCTCTAAGGTCAGGTCAAGGGTAGAAGTAAGGACTCAGACAGAATAGGAGAGTGGGCACAGTGAGGCATGGGCATTGATGGCTCTGGGCCCTTTGCCTCTCAGCATCCATAGGAATCCACCCAGGAAGTAGATTATCTCTAGTCCTGTGACTCAGGCAGTCCATTCACAGCAGAGCATGTGTGGTGCCCTCTCTCAGGCGCTTGCTAGACCATGGTGTCCTGTCTGTTTCTGTAGGCTGTGGGAGACCCAGAGCTGCCTGGAGTTCTAGTGTCGGGATTTGAGGGGCCACGTGCCATATGTGAGGATCATGTTGGAGAGCTGCAGAAGCACTTCAGACTCATTACCATGGAAGAATTTTTGGAAAATAAAACACAGTTGAGTCAGAAGATCCAAGCCATCTATGTCTGGGGTGGAAGCCCAGTGATTACCCGGGAGCTGCTCCGTAGCCTGCCCTCCCTGAAGCTCATTGCCAGTGCAGGAGCGGGCACAGATCACCTGGACCTGCCACTTATCACCAGCAGTGGTGTGAAGGTGGCCAACACACCACACCCTGTGTCCAGCCCCACAGCTGACCTGGGGATGGCCCTGCTGCTGGCCTCAGCTCGCAGGGTGGTGGAAGGTAAAGAGCCTGGTGTGGGAGCTCCAAGAGCTCAAGTGGTGTGTTTAACGACATACGTGTTTAAATATTTCTAAATGTGCTTCTCTGTCTCTCCGTGCCCTGTCTTGCTGGGCCTAGTGGTGTAGGCCTGTAATCCCAGCACTCCAGGAGGCAGAAGCAAGAGGATTCACTTTGAGCTCAGCTTGGGCAACGGGGCGAGGCTCTGTCTCAAAATAAGAAATAAAAAAATGGTCTGGGATGCAGCATAGTGCAAAGGTTCTGGGTTTGATTCTTGGTACCACCAAAAAACCAAAACGGAAACAAAACCAAAAATCACTATGTCTTTTTCTGGTCCTAATTTCTTTGCATGGCTTAGGAACTTTATTTCACTGGGAATTCTAACCCCTCCTTGGCACAGGTGGCTTCCATTACTTCCCAAGCCAGCAACCCTGAGCAAACAGGCCTCTTGCAGTGGTGGTTCTCTCCACCACCAAATTTCACTCATGTACGCAGTGGTGAAATGCATAGGACGTAGTTGTAGGACTTTTGCGGGAATAGGTTTGGGTTAAGCTGATAAGGGGTGATGAATCTGCCCTCCCACCCCATGGGATCTGGAGAAAACTTCTAAAGGGAGATCTGGTGTGAAGGGCTTTCAGAAAAGGACCAAGAACCAGGTTCTTTCTATTTCTGGCTTCTTACCAGCATCTACCACCACCCCCAAAAAGGATAACAGATTCTTCTAGCATTAAATGATAGCTGAGCAGGGTGATAAAAGCCTGTAATCCCAGCACTGAGGAGGCTGTGGCAGGAGGCCATGAGTTCGAGGCCAGCCTGGGCTGCGTAGTGAGTTCAGGAACAGCATGGACTATAGAGAAAGATTGTCGCCAAAAAAAAGCCCAAAACACAGAAACAAATTCTCTCTTTTTTCTTTTCTTTTTTTTTTTTTTTTTTTTTTTTTTTTTTTTTTTTTTTTTTTTTTTTTTTTTTTTTTTTTTTTTTTTTTTTTTTTGAGATGGGATCTCACTCTGTGGTCCAGGCTGGTCCTGAACTCACTTCAGAGCCCAGGCTGGCCTTGGACTCACGATAATCCTCCTGCCTCAGCCTCCTGAGTGCTGGGATTACAGGTGTGCGCCACCACACCCAGTTTGTGTGGTGCTGGGGAATTGAACTAGGGTACTTAGTGCTTGCTAGGCAAGTGTTTTAACCGCTGAGCCCTTACTCCAGCCCAGAAACAAATTCTTAACCACAAATCCTTAGTATGAAATAAGCTGTTTTTAAAGGATTCTCCCAGGAGGATCCAATATTGTTTTGAAGGAGCTACCATGAATTTCTAGTGTCCATCTCTGCAGAAGCACAGACATTCTCACAAAAGGTCCCTGTTGTTCATGATGCCATTTCTGCAGCTCACGCTGTACTTTGCATGTTTCAGGTAATCAGATGGCTGTTTCGCCAGACACAGTGGACTTCTCTATAAATTGGATGGGGCAGGAAGTATCAGGGGCCACTTTGGGGATTGTTGGCATGGGCACCATTGGCTATAAGATTGCTCAAAGGGCCAAAGCATTTGAAATGAAGATTCTGTATCACAACCGGAACCGCAGGTAAGGCTCAGAAACTGGACTTGGGGTAACTGAACAGAGCTCAGACCACTGTGTTTCTCATGGCCAGTGTGTGACCCTCTGTTTGCAGGGGACTTCCTGCTGCTTCTCTCCAGAAAGGAGAGCTGATGGTTACGAACGCATCAGAGTGTTCTAACAGTTACCTGGAATACAGCCTAACTTCTTTTCATGGAGAACATTTCATTTCCAAAGTGGCTTTTTGCTCACAGAAGATGTAGCCGCTCCCACTGAGAACTGTTGATACCAGGGTGCAGCTTCCAAAGCCTTGGCTTCGGGGTCTTGCGTCACTTCAGGGACCAGTGTGCTGTCCTTCCACTCTGCCCCAGACTTGTCTGATCTCAGTTCACCCACTCACCGTTGGGGTTTCACAGGCCCATCACAGACCAAGTCAGAAATTAGCCCTGGACTTTGGCCCCAACCTGTGTCACTTTTGATCAGTGCTCCCCATTTCTGTCAGCTGCCCTTGTTCACTCCTCCCCTGAGGTCCCCCCTCAGACCCCACCCCAGCATGCTCCAGAACGTTCTGACTTTGCATACTGCCCTTGTCCGTCTTCTGAGCTTCCCAGGACCCTCTTCTTGGCTGGCTCGTGCCCACTCTTGCTTCCTCCAGTCTTCCCTCTGCACAGTGGCCAGACATTGGCCACTGCTTATAATCTCAGTGGCTCCCATGGCATGAGGAGTAAGATGGCTCCCTACAGGCCCTCCAAGGGCCTGCACAACATGGCTGTCTGTGTTTTTAAGAGGCACCTAGACCCTTTGTCAGTCTATTTATTTATTATTTGTTTTTTGTGGTGGCGCTCACCTGTAATTCTAGTACTTTACTGAGATTGGGAGGTTGAGGCAGGAGGATTACCATGAATTTAAGGCCAGCCTGGGCTACAAAGTAAGACTACTTTTTTCTCAGCTCCTTCTCCTCTAGCTGTTGTCACTTTTTCTCTGGTGTCATTGGTGTCACTGGTCTCCCTTTCACTGTCCAAGTTTCCTTTAAGTATTTTCTGCAGTACTGGCTCAGTGGCTGCAAATTCCTTTAAACTGTCTCTGTCATGGAAAGTTTTAAGTTCTCCCTTTAAGTTAAAAGATAATTTTGCTGGATATAGCAGTCGTGGTTGGCATCTATGTTTTTTTAGTGGTTGGATGACACTGCTCCATGATCTCCTTGCTTTCAGAGTTTGGATTGAAAAATCTGCTGTTATCCTGATGGGGTTATCTTTGTAGGTCACCTTCTATTTTTCTCTTACTGCTTTTAGTATTTTCTCTTTGTGTTGGGTTTCTAGAATTTTAATTATGATGTGTCATGATGAGGGTCTCTTCTGATCAAAGTTGTTTGGTGTTCTATGTGCCTGCAAGAGTTCCATGTTCATTTCTCTTCTTAGATTTGGGAAATTTTCCTCCATTATTTCATTAAACATGTCCTTTAAGCCTTTTGTTTTGTCCTCAGTCTTCTCCTCAATTCCCATAATTCTGAGGTTATTTCTCCTTGAATCATCTATCAGTCATTGTAATGATTCGCTTTCTTTATTTACTTTGTATTCTACATGGCCTGTATGTTGCAGCATAGTCACTTTATTTTCTAGGTCTGACATATTATTCTGAAGTTGTTTGAAGTGGTTGGTTATTATTACCTGTGTGTTTTTCATTTCCTGAATATCTGCATTGAATTTTTCTATATCTCTGTTATGTTCTTCTCTAATTTCTTCTTTTGTCTTCATTATCTTCTGGTATATTTCTTCTCTGGTCTCCTCTAGTTGCTTTTCAAGGCTTGCTTTTTGCTTATCTATGTATTGGTGTAGCTATTCTGCTGTCTGTTTAATTTCCTGCTTTAATTCCTGCTTTAATTCACTGAATTTCTTGGGAAAGTTCATGATTTCAGTGAATAAATTCTTTATACTATTTGTCCTATTTTCTGCTTTTTCTCTTACATCTATTATTATTATTATTATTATTATTATTTCATGACAGGATCTCTCTTGGTAGTCCAGGCTGGTCCCGAGCTAACTGTGTAGCCTAGGATGTCCTTAAACTCACCACCATCATCCTGTCCCAGCCTCCCAAATAACACCCAAAATTCTGAGGTTGGTTCTTTTTGAGTCATCCAGCACCTTTTATATCTAGCTATCTTGATGTCTTGTTTTGAGATTGTTCCTATGTACCATTTAATTTGTTAACCAAGTCTTCAAAGTCTATAATTGCAGTGTTCAAGGCAGCTTCTCTTTCTTTCAATTGAATTTTTCATATTCTCTTGATTTCTTTTCAGATTTCCCACTTCTTTACCAAAATGTTCTTTCATGTCTTTCATCACCTTATTTACTTCAGCAAGCTTTTTGTTTATGTCTTTGTAAATTCAGTAAACTTTTTAAGACCGTTATTGGTTTGATAG
Organism: Ctenodactylus gundi; assembly: GCA_004027205.1. Taxonomy (NCBI): domain Eukaryota; kingdom Metazoa; phylum Chordata; class Mammalia; order Rodentia; family Ctenodactylidae; genus Ctenodactylus; species Ctenodactylus gundi. The sequence continues at coordinate 174,169 of PVKB01000096.1, read as the reverse complement.
ATTGTCCTTTAAACTTGCTAATCATTTCTTGTGTGTGTTTAAGCATGTTTGTTAGAACTCACTGTTCACTTGATCCACTTGTTTTCTGACTTCTTTTTCCTATAAGCTCCACTGTTTCAAGGCTCATGATATTAGCTTCTGGGGAGTCAGGCATTTCTGTAGGTGTCTTGTTGCCGTGTCTTCTCTTGATTCTAGTGCTGAAGATTATAGATCAGATGAGACCTAAAAACTGTTTCTAAAAAGCAATTGAGAGAAGTCCAAAATTTTTCATTGTATTGAGTTATTTGGGCAAGTAGTTTCTTTCCTTGTCCTGTTGTGTGGCAACCGCCAGGAGGGGAGAGTAGCAGTTGACAGGCCAGCTGTGGTTCCCTGCTCAGGCTTTGCTGTGTGTCCATTGAGATCTGTTCCACCCTTTCTTCCTGTGCCTTAATCCACAGAGGTGTGTCTTGTCTGAGGGACTTCATTTTAATGGCCAAGCTGAGGCTTTCTCTCAGTATCTAGGAGGGTGGGAGGGATGAGCCTTTATAAAGCCTACTGGGTTGTGTGCTGGGAGTAGCCAGCTAGGGGGACCCTAGCAATTCGGTGGCCTCTGAAAGGATAGCCTCCAGAGCCTTTGGTTCACTCCCAGCCCCCTCAGCAAAGTTCTCCCATCTGTCCTGCTTCCCTCCCCTGCAGGCAGAGCCCTTTGTTCCCTGTGACCTCTCTCAATCATTCAGTAAGTGAGTGGTCTGTTCTCCATCTCTGTCTGAGTCTCTCTCTTGTCCTTCCTAGGCCCTGGTTAGGAAACTCCCCAAAGTCCCTGGTGTGTGGCCCATTTGTGGCTTCTACCTAAAGCAGTTTGGACTCAAGACTACTCTTTTTCAAATGGTTCCTGCCTACCTACATTCCTAGTATGATGCCTCCGAAAACAGCTCCTCTAGAGCTGGTCTGATGAGCTGCACAGACACCTTCTCGAGGGGGAAGCTCACAGTGCTTCGGCAGGCTTGCTTCTGGAAGCAGGCACTACCTGGCTGCTGCTCACTCCTGCGGCTCCCAGCCCTCTGGGCTTACCTCTTGTGTGGGCTGCTGGATGCTCGCCCGCTGTCAGGACCCTCCCAGGAAGCCTGGGGCAGCTTCCCAGACTGGTGTGGTCTTCAGCCTCTGCTGGATTCTCAGAATTTCTAACTTCCCTGTGGCCTCCTTTCAACTCCTGGCGTTCTCCTCCCTCTAGGGGCTTTTTGGTGGTCTACAAATCTCAGACAAGCCCACAGTTTTGCATCCGGGATGGTCAAGAACACCCCTTTTGGGGTGATCTAGAGAAAAGGACAAAATATGAGGAAACAAAGTAAAACTCAGCTTTAACAATGAAAAAATGCTGAAGTTTTTTTAAATACTGAAAATACCTCATGGTATTTGTACTTTTTAATTAATTAACAAGATCCCAGCTGCAGGCCAAATAACTATCACAAAAGTAGTGGTTGGTACAAATGATACTCTGATGTACCATACTACTTGGAATGTCTTCAATGACAATGATATGACATGATCTGGGCTGTCACTCAGGGTCACTGTACATATGTAATTGAAGCAAAGACCACATTTCTTGTAGGGTTAATGCAGAAGAATGTGATTCTTTTCCTGCTGAAGTATGTGCATTTCCCAACGCCTGCGGATGGCCCCGTGGGTTCTGCTATCTCCCTGGCTGTTAGGTCCCTTGCCTTACTGTCCTCCAGGGGCCACACCCAGTGCACAGTCTACCTGGTGGAGCTCAGCTTGTCCTGCCTGGCACACACACATCCTCCTTCTGCATGGAAGGCACTCACCTGTCCCCTACTGAGGGAGAGGGCTTCCCTGCCCTTTCTACCCTGCAGACAACCCCTACATCGTCCCCCCCTCCCCCTCCTTTGCCTTGTGAATATGGTCCTTACAGGAGCCTCGTTTGCTTGTCTGTCTCCTACTGGTGAAAGCTCCCACAGCAGCTGTGTTCTCTTCTGTCCCTGGCATCCACAAGACTGACAGGGCCAGTTGCTCAACCAGTACTTGCTAAATAAATGAATCTGTTCGTGATGGGCACCGAGGTTGCTGTGTACTCTTAAAGCTTAGGATTTCAGTTGAATAAATCTGCTGTCTGTGAACCAAAACAGTCGTTATTATTTGACCAAAACAAACCAAATAAAAATAAGAAGCAAAATTCTGTTTGCATTGACCCGTTGATCCTTTCTTATTACTCAGTAGACTGCACTCTGAGGTTTTTCCTTTCCTTCTGTAGACTCTGATGGCTTTGCCAGGACAACCTCTGTCCTGAAAACAGGTCCAGGTACTGTAGGCACTGGGGTTGTTGCAGACACGGGGTCAAAGGCATAAGGGAACCTGCTCCTCAGGGTCTGTCATTTGGTGACCCTACAGTTGCTAAAGCCTGCAGTTCTGAGGATTCCTGGCATTGGGTGGTACTGCCTGAGTTGTGGACCTCCTGGATACAGCCAGGGCATTAGATCCAGTGGGAACAAAGTGGCCTCCCAAGAGGCTTGTCTCCAGAATGATATGCCTTCCCTCTGGGGCAGCTTGTTGAGTTTCTGATGAGCCCATGATTGTCTCCACAGGAAGCTAGAGGAGGAGCTAGCCGTCGGGGCTGCTTACTGTGAGAGGCTGGGTGACCTGCTGCAGCAGTCCGACTTCGTGATGCTGGCCGTGAGCCTGACGCCACAGACCCAGAGGCTCATTGGGAGGCGGGAACTGCGGCTGATGAAGTCCAGTGCTGTTCTTGTCAACGTTGGCAGAGGTATAGTCTGCCTGAAGGCCGCTTGGTTAGGGGTCAAGGCTGGTGGAACCCTCAGCCCTTCTCTAGTCATTCTTTGTTTGCTTGTTTGAGACAGAGTCTCGCTGTGCAGCCAAGGGTTCAGACTCATGGCAGTCCTCTGCCTCAGCCTCGAGAGTGCTGGGGTTACAGGTGTGCGCCATTACCCCGGCTCAGGCAGTACATCGTAGGCAAGTGCTCTAACTTCTGTGCTGCTTCTTCTCCAGCCCTTCCCTTGCCGTTTCTCATTTCCTTTCTCCCCCCGTGGCTGCCATGGTCTGAGAAGTTCATTTAGAACCTGGCTCCGCAGTGGAAACCCATGATGGCTTGGGGGGATGGGTCCTGGCTCGGACTGGATGGCTGCCCACCTCCAGGATGACCAAGCGAGTAGCTCAGAAGCCTCAGCTTCCTCACCTGCAGTATAAATCGACCTTGCTGGGTTATTTGTGGTTTTCCTGAGGAATGCTTGGAAGGACTCAGCCTTCTACAATGGGCTCAGGCCTGATTTTGTTACCTCTGTGTGAATAAGGCCTTGTGAAGCTAAGAGGGTCTCTGCCAGACTTGGGGTACCTTTAATTAGATGTGTTATTGGAACAAAATGAACATGTTTTTGTAGCTGTACTGATGTGCTCAGAACTTCCCTCCTGTGTTGCATCAGCCTGAGGTGATGCCAGGGTCATTGTTTCATTGGTCCAGGTCTGCTTGTCGATCACGACGCTTTGGCCGAAGCTTTGCAGACTGGGGTCATTAAAGCTGCAGCACTGGATGTGACATACCCAGAGCCCTTACCAAGGTAACAAGACTAGACACAGTTTGTGCATCTTTTTTCATAAAAGGGGGGCAGATAATTGCTTCTTCTGGCTTTGCAGCTTTATCACATCACAGGAATGTAAGGTGTGGACTCTGGGTAGGCCATGACCTCTGGTGGTCTATTCCATTGAGTGCAACATTCTGTCCAGTCTCTGGGTCAGCACCTCCCTGAACAGGGAGTTCAGAGGACTTGGGAGTACAGCCAGCAGACACACACTGCATGCAGTCCGTAGAGCAGAGCAGTCCTCCCTTCCCATTGACCCCAGTTTACCCCCATGGCATCAGGATGGGTTGATCATTTGCTTTCACAAGCTTTTGTGTCATTTCTGTATTTCATCTTCAGCTTATTCTTTTGGAATTTTTGTTGTTGTTGTTTGTTTTTTGTTTTTTGAGGCAAGATCTCACTCTGTAGTCCAGGCTGAGTCCTAAACTTACCGTGTAGCCCAGCCTGGCCTCGAACACAGCAATCCTGCCTCAGCCTCCTGAGTGCTGGGATTACAGGCACACGCCACCACACCCAGCTTATGCAGTGCTGCAGAACTGAACCCAGGCCTTGAGCTTGGTAGGCAAGCATTTTAACCACTGAGCTATTCCTCCAGCCCCTTCAGCTTATTCTTGAAGTTAGACATGCCTGCAACCTCCATGTTTTTAGATATGTTTTTAGACATATCACCACAATTCTGGTCTTCTCAGCATTTTATTTTTATATAATTAATTGATTGATTGATTTTTTTTTGAGGCAGGGTCTCACTCTGTAGTCCAGGCTAGTCCTGAACTCAGTACATAGCCCATGCTGGCCTCAGGTGCACAGTAATTCTCTTGCCTCAGCCTCCTAAGTTCTGGGATTGTGAAAACATGCTTGGTTTATATGGTGCTGGGGAATTGAACTTGGGGCCATATGCTTGTAGGCAAGGGCTCTAACTGCTGTGCTATTTATTCCCCAGCCCTTCTCAGCACTTTAGAATTTAAAATTCTATAGAAATATCTCTTGAGAGATGACACTGTATGTTATGACTGAGCACTGTGGAAAAAATTATGCAATAGCACTCAAAACTTCATTGGGAAGCCTGGATATTTAATCAGTTATAAATGTACTTGAAAACCTAGAAGACATATGATCATCTTGTCTGTTCCCCTGAAATGAAAGAACTTTTTCATAAAAAAATTAAGAGTCACTAAAATGAAAAAAATGTAATTTGCTGATGAGTCACAGGCAAATATCAGGCCATTCCCCAGAGTTTGGTTTATTCTAAAATAATACACTCCACAGGTCTCATATGAAATCTTTTTTTGTGGCCAAAGAGATTTAGCAATTATTTTATGACTATTTTGGTGTCCATATTAATTTATGGTCTTCATCTTATCTCTATCATATGTCTCTGAGTTTTCATTCTGTTTTTTGAGGAGAAATCTTTTGCTGCTCATCAGAAGTATTCTCAACTATGAAAATAAACATAAGAAGGTCAGGATTATTTAGTCACTACATAAATCTGTGCTTTACAAAGGAATGGTGTAAGATTATTTTTAAAAAGAAAAAATTCATTTGTCAGTGGTGCTCAAACTGAACAATTCATTACTAAGACTCACAGATCTCAGAAGAGCTCTTGAGCTTAGTTGCAGAGGGCAGAGAAAAGACTCAGATCAAAGGCAGAAAGGCAAGTGGCTCATGAGATGGCCTCTGGAAGGCACCAGACAAGCCTGCAGCCACTCGTGCCGGTGGAGTTGTATGGGCAGTACTCCCTCTGTGCTCTGTGACATGCATGTGCCGTGCCCACCTTGAGAAGCTCTTGAGCCTTTGGTTCCCAGGAGTCCGTTGTGCAGGTTTGGAGAGCCTGCATGTCTGACCTTGACCACATGGTCTCCAGCCTTGCAGAGGTCAGGCTGATACAGGTGGCGAAGTGAACAAAGGTATTCACCATCAGTGGCACTGCTGGCACCACTGAGGGTCACAAGTACAAGAAAACACTCCTGCTAGAGCAGGTGGCTCGGGGGCTCAGACGTCATCTCCCGGGAGCTGGTTACAGACAGCCCTTTCTTTGGAATGTGCAGGGTTTGAACAACCAGCTTGCCTGGTGAACTGAACCTTTATTATACAGACCCTGGCATTGGCCTAGGTTCCTTCAGCATGTTTACATTTTATTGACTGTCTGTATTCAGCAATTTTTTTCTCTTACTTTTCTGAATGGTAGATATATATATATAATCAGTATGATTATACCTAACATTTGGAGGAGCCAGTATAGGGCAGGAGTAAATTTTTAAAAAAAAAAAATCCTGACTCATCCTATGAAGGAAGCCATTGCATGCATTTTGTTTATTTGATTTTAAATGGGGGGTGGGGTCCTCACTGTGTGACCAACTGGCCACAAACTCCCAGACACAAGTGATCCTCTGCCTCAGACTCTTGAATAGCTGGCCCAATGGTCTGGCATCACCATGCCTGGAATTCATTTTTGAATTTTTTGAACAAATTTGTTTGTTGGTTTTGTTTTGTTTGAAACTCTGTAGTCAGTCAGGTACTGAACTCAATGTATAGGCCAGGCTGACCTCAAACTTACAGCAATTCTCCTGCCTCAGCCTCCGAGTGCTGGGATTACAGGTATGCCCCAACATACCCGGCTTTTAACAAGTTTGATTACTAATTTCGTTTTGACCTACGGATTTTTATACCTTGTGTTTAAATTTTGCAGAACTATTTAGCATAGAAATTAGCTGATATTTAGCTAAACCTAGTTTTTCCTCAGGCCAGTCCTTTTCTATTTGTATTGTATCACAAAGAAACTTTAAGTCACTCTCCCAATACAGCTGATGACCAGTATCAGTATTACTATTTGATTTATATACATGGGGTTGCTGAATGTTACCAACAATGCCAGTTACACAATATCCCAGCATGGTCATGATACACTTCAGCTTCATTATAGAACCGGTTATTAACAATACAGAATTATGTTCTGTGACTTCCCAGAAGAACTAATCCACATGCTGGTGGTGCCACTCTGTGCTGATGGCCCGTATACAAGTTGTATACTCCAAGTCCCAAGTCTCTAGGGTCGAATTAGGGGAGCAGTGGTTACATGTGATGTCATGACAATGACTGTGCCCAAGGCCTCTCTCTCATGGCCTGCCCATCTCAGGGTGGGGATGTGCTCCAGGGAAGCAGAGGCCTGAACATGGGGGTAAAGGGACTAACCAGTGCTCCTCAGTTAGTCTTTCTTTCAGAGATCACCCTTTGTTGAAGTTGAAGAATGTCATATTGACCCCTCACATAGGAAGTGCCACTCACCACGCCAGACGGCGTATGATGGAGAATTTGGTCGAAAGCATCCTGGCTGCTCTTAGGGGTCTTCCCATTCCTAACGAAGTGCAACCTGAATGATTTGTATGGACTGAGAATGCATTGGTATGAAAATGTGGCTGTTTACGGGAGAAAAATATTTTGTGTTCACAACATTCATACATTATACTCATATTACCTAGATGGATGGTTTGAATACTGTTGGGGCTAGAAAACCTTGGAGAATGCAATAATGCCTTTCATTGAAGGCTTGCTGAGTGCTCTTTCATGATCTCACCTCATCCTGAAGACAGATGTGTGAGGAAAGTTCTATTTTTACTTGATTAGTCTCAGCCTGCAATAGCTGAGTTTAAGTGAAAATTCTAGGCTTTGTTTGAATTTGAATTAAAACCCTGGGCCAGATCTTCGAGTTTCCTAGTGGGCTCTATTAGTCTTCATCTTGTTAAATTCTGATAGCTTCTTACATTGCATATTCTCCCTGATACTCAAGTCACCATTCACTTTTTAAATCAATAAATAATGACTGAAACCTCTCTGCTGAGTCTTGTTCTGGGGCCTGGGGCTACCACAGGAAGCCCTCATTTTCGTAAGTTTTCAGAGTGAAAGCTTACCTTCCAGGGGGAGGGGCAGCCAATCCGAGAACAGCGACCGGAAAGGATGAAATCAGTAAGCTCTCCGCACAGTTTTCCGCAGAAATTGTTGGAAGTAGTGACGGGGATTTGAGTTGAGTGTAACTCCAGAGAGGTTCTGAGTCTGCTGTCTTCCTCTAATTCTCTTGTAAGGAGAAGTAGAGTGGGAAGACCATGGCAGGAGCACGGAAGTTGGCACTAGAAAAAAAGAATTCTTCACAGACTGGCAGGCCGCGGGGCCTCTGTTCCAGGCAGGTCTCCCTTCTGTCATGTTTCGTGTTTTTCTGAAACTTTTTAAGAAATTCATTTTTAGCCTGGATGGGGTGGGGTGGGGGGTCCTGGCCTGTAATCCCAGCGCTCTAGGAGGCCGAGGCAGGAGGGTCCCAAGTTCTCTGCCCTGAGTAACCTAATGACATTGTGGTCCTGTCTCAAAGCAAAACTCAAAGAATGGGCCTAGGATGTAACTCACTGTGAAGACCCTGGGCTCAAACTCCCAGTGTAACAGAAAGTTCTCATTCTAAAAAATGATGCGTTGACGTAAGTGTACATCTCAATGGAGACAATCTACTGCTTCAATGCGTGTATACACTGGGTAAGGCTTAAATCGTGTTAAGCCTAGCTCAGGCACACGGCGAGGACCTTCAGAACCCCCTCTGCCAGCCTTTTGAGGTGGTCAGGACACCACTGCTACCCGTATTTTCCTACTTTTTGATCTAGCGGTATTCCTTGCAGTGCTCTTTGCTCTGCGGTCTCTCTGCGGTCTGGGGGTTCCGAGGACTGCGGGGGCGGTGGCCCGGCTCTCGAGCCTGTCCCGCCCGCACTCCCCGCCTCCCTCCTCCGGCCACTCCCACGTGACCGGCGCGTCCCCGCCTCATTTACCGGCGTGCCCGCAGCTCTCGTCGCCCCGCCCACAGTTCCTGGGCTGCTCCCGGCACGCAGGTTCCGTCGTCGCCCCGCCCACAGTGTTCCCCGCCCCGACGTCACGTCGCCCCGCCCACGGGTGGCGTCACTCCCGGGCGCTGCTTTGCGTTCGCGCCATGTGGGTCGCGGCCCGAGTGTTGCGGTCCCCGGGCGCGGTGCTACGGGGTGTCCCCGGTGGCCGCGATGCGGTGGCTCCGTGCCACGCGCGGGGCCTGCGTGGCTCCACGGTCTTCTGCGGCAGCAAGAACTTGCTCAAGAAGTTCGCCTCCAAGACCAGGTACGCGCGGGCGGGTTGTGCCCCTCCGTGCTCTGTCCCTCTGACACGCCCCGTCGTGCGGGGTTTTGCCGTCTGTGCGCGAGCGCAGCACTTGCTTACTTCTTAGCGTTGGGTGACGCTTTAGGTTCGGACTGGGCGCGGTGGCGCAGCACTTAGGCTGAGGCAGGAGAACTGCAAGTTTAAGCCTAGCCCAGGCAATTTAGCGACGTAGTGAGACGCTGTCTCAGAATAAAGTACAAGAGCTGGGGTTGGGGGTTGTAGATCCGTGAGAAAGCGCGATCCCGTCCCCAGTGAAGAAGCGGGCCTCTCCCCGCGCAGTGTGTTCAACTCTCAGCCGCTACCTTTCGGGAAAGCCTAGGCCTGATGCTACCGGCAGTTCAGACTGAAGGCAGCTGGGGGGAAATTGTCCTGGGCGCTGAACCAAGGACTTTGTGCTGAGCTGCATGCCCCGTCCTTCCCTCCTTTCTCTCCTGCATTCTATTCTATGAATTAATTAATTTTGAGACAGGGTGTCTCACTCTGTAGTCCAGGCTGGTCTTAAACTCACTGTGGAGCCAGGCTAGCCTTGATCTCATTGCAGCTCTCCTGCCTCAGCCTCCTGAGTGCTGGGACTACAGGCATGTGCCACCACATCAGGCTTATATGGTGCTGCGGAATCGAACTCGGAGCCTTGGGCTTGCCAAGCGAGCTCTTTAACCACTCCGCTATTCCTCCTGTTACTGTTCGTTATTTTTGAGACAGAATCTAAGTTGTCCACACTGGGCTCAAACTTGTGGTCCTCCCGCATCTGCCTGGTGGATTGCTGGGAATACAGTGTGTCCACCACACACAGTTACGAGGTGTGTTTTTTAACATCCTCTTTCTTTGAGAACTGTAGACTTAGTCAGAATTGTGTGGTTGAATGAAAACCATTCTGTCTGCCTCCACCACCGTGTTGTTGTCTGATCAATACTGACATTTCTTAAGTTCCCATTAGTATACGTGATAAGTTTTTTCTTTAATTTGAGCTTCAGTTGTTTTTCCTCCATAGAAAGAAGTTCTGGTATGAAGGTCCTTCCCTGGGGTCTCCCTTGGTAAGTACCGAGCAGCAGCAAGGCCTCTGGAGTCGATATGAGAACAGGATTTGAAAGTCGGCAGAACTCTTGCCTGACTTTCCATTTCTGTTCTGGTGAGAATTGTCCTTGTGAGTGAAACCGGAAGCCACTGGAATTGTGGGGTTTGACCATTTAAGGGGAAACATTTACTAACTCTGGAGGTTTCTGGAATGTCCTCCTACCAAATTCTAATGCTGTAGCATCTTTAGTTTTTAGTTTATGTATGTACTGTAAAAGCTTGTATATAATAAATAGTTCCAAGAAGAAAAAAACATATGTACATGAAAAGTACTGAATTATAAACTTCAACTGAGTGAATTTTATAGTATGTGAATTATATCTCAGAAATTATTCTTTGAAAAAAATAAAAACAGTATCAAAACTCGCAGTGCTTTTAATTCGGGCAGGCTGCTGGGGGACAGACTTCCCAGCTCTGAAGCCGAGGTGGCCAAGGTGGCACTTGCTGCTTGCCTGGCCTTCCTTGGAGCCCTGCACTGGCCCCCTCGTGTAAGTAAGTGGGGTCTGTGTTGGTGACACGATGCTGCTCTTCTTCCCGGAGACCCACAGACCATCCAAGTTAGAACTCCTGAAGACGACTCCCCGGAAGGCCAGGAAGGAAGACCATGTACGCCTATGGGCTCTGAACGGCCTCCTCTACAAGGCCCTGACAGATTTGCTGTCTACTCCAGAAGTGAGCCAGGAGGTCTATGACCTGAACGTGGAGCTCTCCAAGGTGCGATGAGGGGCTGGAGGAGAGGAGGGGCCTTCCTTACTCCCGCCCCCATCATGGGGGTTTGGGGGTTTGGGACTGAAGGGGTGGCGCTGAGGCTGCTCACTTAAGTCCTGGAGATAGAGTACTTGTGTGAGGTACAAAAGCAGCCGGTGTCCCTGCACCCTACCGAGAGACTTCTGACCAAATAACACCAGGTGTGTTGTCAGTAAATGGTGTGGGCACACCTGCTGTTTTTGTGGCCTAAAGACAAAGGTGGGCCTAGAATTCTGACCCCATGGGCGGCTGAGGCAGGAGAGAGATAATTTTGAGAGCAGCCTTGGCAACTTAGCATCTCAAAAAGGCATGAAGATCTGGCTTTGGATTTGTTTCCCAGTACCGTCAACAAAAATAAATCAATAAAAGGAGGCGGGAGAAAAAGAAAAAAAAAATAGAATAAGGCAGAAGAGAGCCCCTCAACCTTGTTTAAGGAAATGCAGCCTGGTGCCTATGGCATGGCTGCGGTGAGCATCTCAGCAGGTGATTGTGAAGCAGGTGGGGGTGGGGGGGGGCACGGTTTGGGTTAGCTAAGCAGGTGGTTTGCAAGATGTGGAGGACAGGTGAGGAGAGGGGAGAGTTGGTTTCTATGGCCCTGTTTCCCTGGCTGTGTGTTCTCTGCAGCCCTAAGTGGTGCCCTCTGGCCGGGCACTGTGCAGACACTGGGTTTGGGGGTGGGGAAGGTAAAAGAAGCCATAGTTTCACCTCTGGGTTGTTGTCTGTGAGAAAAATCCTGTGACCTAAAAAGCAACTTGTGGTTGGGGTGTGGGTCTCAGGTTGCTCTGACACCAGACTTCTCAGCCTGCCGAGTGTACTGGAAGACGAGTCTGTCCGCTGACCAGAACGCGCGCACACAGGCTATCCTGCAGAAGAGTGCTGCATACATAAGGTGGTGGCGTTTGCTTGCTACACGGATTTGCTTTCTGTTTGCTGCTCAGCTTGCCCAGCTCTTTCATTTGTAGGAGGACTTTTTTATTTTCTGTTAGAAGTTTTTGTCTTTAAGGAAATTGTTCAAAATATTTTCTGAAATTTCAGAAAATAATTTACATTTTTCCCATAGGACATAACCTAGAGAGCTTTTCTTAAAGTTTAGTAGCGGTCTGGTGACCTCATCAGGGTCTTTGTGAAGTTAAAACTTCTTACTATCAGGTGGGTGGCACACACCTGTAATTAGAAGTAGTTGGTAGGACAAAAATTTTGAGACCAGCCTGACCAAGAGTTTGAGGCCTGAGTTAGGAAGATTTCATCTCAAAATAGAAGGAGCTGCCTGTTTTTACAATACTGCAGTTGTTCTTATCTTTCTTACTGTGTTGAGGTACTCTTGCAGGTGCTCATGGTGAGATCTGATGCCATTTGTACCTGTAAGTATTCTAGATGATTGAGCAAAAAAATACTAATTTTGTTCAATCTAGACCCTCAAATGCATGTATTATGAATAGTAGCATTTTCTGGTGGGACACACGCATCATTGCTGTGTGCTGAGGCAGGATGCTGGCTGCTGCAGAGAACACTGCCAGAAAGGTGAGGGGCCCCTGGGCTGCATCTTGAGAACATTTGCCAACCTTCTCTGAAGTAGGAAGTGAGTCTGCTACTTCCATTGCCAATTGTAAAATGTAACTTTTGTTTTGCTTTTTCTGAGACAGGTTCCAACTGTGTAGTCTAGGCAGGTCCTGAACTCGCTTGTGTAGCCCAGGCTGGCCTCCAGCTCATTGTAGTCCTCCTGTTTCAGCCTCTGGAGTGCTGGGTTTATGCCACCATGCCTGGCTTATGTGGTGATGGAGCGCAGGGGATCAAACTCAGGACCTTGCACTTGATGGACAACCGCTCTAACCGCTGAGCTATACCTCAACCCCCAAATGCAACTTTTTAAGTGAACATCAGAATTGTAGAAACTGATATCTACAACTTTAGACACTTGTCAAGTATTTGAAGACTAGTGACTTTGAACAGATAAACTCTGTAAACTGTCAGTGCTCTGAAAATCTGGGTCTCTGCTGACCATTTCATCACTCGGATAAAAAACACCCAAGGTTAGAAGCTGTGCATGGGAGGAGATCCAGAGAGACTTGTGGGTTTTCATGTCTCAGAATGTGATGTACTGTTGGTGTGATCTCAAATTCCACATTACAGCTGACCTTTAATTCCTTGGTTTTGGTGAGGGTTGGTTTGGCTTGGTTTTTGGTGTAGGATCAAAGATGATCTTCACTTTCACTTTCCCCAGGACGTTTTTTTTTTGTACTGAGGATCAAATTCAAGGCCTTGTGCGAACACTTTGCCACACAGCCACATCCTCAGCCCCTTTTTAATTTGTGTATTGAAGTGGGGTCTTACCACCCACCTGGTGTGGGCATACCTTTGGCTGGCAATCCCATTGTCTTAGCCTCCTGAGTAACAGGGAATGTCAGTGTGTACTGTGGACTGCTTCCTCGGGGCTATCAGTATGCTCATTTTCCCCCAAGAGACCCCAGCAGCCTACCACCAAGCAGGCCTCCGAGAATGTGTATAGTGCCACTGTTCTCAGTACTCTTTTCACATAGTTATTTTTCATTAAAATGCCTGTCAGGCTGGAGGAATGACACAGAGGTTAAAGTGCTTGCCTTGCAAGTGCAAGGCCCTGAGTTCAATTCTCCAGCACCACATAAAGTTGAGTGTGGTGGTGTACACCTATAATCCCAGCATGCTGTGGGAGACTGAGGCAGGTAGATTGTCCTAAGTCCAAGGCCAGCCTCGGCTACACCGGTGAGTTCAGGACCAGCCTGTGCTACAGAGCAAAACCCTTTCTCAAAAAAGAAAAGAAAAGAAAAGAAAAATATGTCAGTTCAGCTGAGCAAGCATTGGTCAGGATCTCATACCTCCTGCCTGTCTCCCTCTTCTTTCTCTGCTGCTCTTGCCCGCTGGCCTGTTTTACTCCACCCTTGTGGGAGGAGACAGTGCTGGGAGTCGGAGTCCTATGTGGAGCTTCGTCTGACAGAAACCAGAGGACTTCCCTGCACCTTACTGAGAGCTCTCTGCACGGTTGTCATAGGCACCCACTGCCATACTCCCTGAGTCTCAAAGAATGCTCATTCTCTTCATTTACTGTTCCACAAAAATTAGAAAAAGAGAGATTCTCGGCAACTCTAGAAAGACCACTGTGGTTTTCTGGTTCTTAGGTAATCAGAAAATTTGACTGAGCTGCATATCCTTCCCAGCTCTTGTGGTCATCCGGGGTTTGGCTTGAGGTTTCTTTGTGGTGAGCACCAGAGCCCTGGGGCAGTTTTCAGTGAATGTGTGTGCGGCACCTGGCTTGGCCTCACATTCCTGCTGTTGTGACTGTGAGCAGTGCAAAGGTCCTTCTACCCTCGTGTTTCGGGACGTGAGTGTGAGTGTGAATGGCCACAGGATGGGCTTGGTGTGAAAACACCAGAGCCCACGGCCACAGGTAATACCCGTGTTCAGACCAGATTATTAGAAGAATTACAAAAACAGTTGCATCACTGAAGGCGGTTTCTGGGCTTCTTTTTTTCTCGTGGCTTCCCAAACTGCCCTAGCCTTGAACTCTTGGGCCCACCTAAACTTCCACCATGCCCAGCTTGACTTCACCTTTGACTAGCATGTGAGTGAATGTCACTTCTGTCTTTATGAAATGGTCACAGAGCTTGCAGTGAGACTTTGCCCCTATCCGCTAAGTACTGTGTATGGTTTGCTAATCAGTATGTTCTCTCTTCTCTCCTCAGGCACCTTTTGATGTCCCAGCAGACCCTGAGGAACGTGCCACCAATAGTTTTTGTTCAAGACAGAAAAAATGCAGCTCTTGCTGAGGTAAGACTTTTCAGTTATTCACTTTTTAAAGTATGGAAGGAAAATTTTCAATATTCAGAAGTAATGCACAGTTTCTAGAAAAACACTGAATGTTGCCACCCTGATCCCAGCAAGTGAAGTTCCAGAGGTACCTGCTTCTTGTGGTTTTAAGTCCTCGTGCTTATTCCTGTAACTGGCCAGTGACAGAACGGCTGTTCTGTGTCTGTAGACCGGGAGCAGTCAGAATGTCCCACCTCTCACCTCCTGTGGTCTGTCTTCACACTGGTGTGGCCTGTAGGATTTTCATTTGCCATGACTGTTCTTTTTTAGCCATTGTTTCCCTTGCTTTAGAAGTTGGTTATAAAGGTTAAAACCATGCATATTTTTGTGTGGGTGGTAGTTACCTGGTTGTTATTAGAGTGTGTTAAACCTTAAAAATATTTACTAAGCGTTATCAAGTAATATTTATAATATAATAGCTAGATAATTATTATTCACTAGAGGATCAGCTAGGATTTAGCGCCACAGAAGAAAAATACCTTATTTGATACACTTGTATTTGGTACAGGTAACACTGAAGGAATTATGCAGGTAGTGACCCTGACAGTGAGGGATTTCTCCATCTGACAGAAGTAGTAGAGGCATGAAGCTGCCACCCCCCACAGACCACAGGGTGTATCAGTGTGCTCACGCGAGCTGCCCTCGGGTGAGCGCCCCGGGCCATGGCTTC
The DNA here is from genome assembly GCA_004027205.1 of Ctenodactylus gundi. Taxonomy (NCBI): domain Eukaryota; kingdom Metazoa; phylum Chordata; class Mammalia; order Rodentia; family Ctenodactylidae; genus Ctenodactylus; species Ctenodactylus gundi. The sequence continues at coordinate 159,091 of PVKB01000096.1, read as the reverse complement.
GGCTGTCCCGCACGGGCACTTCTGGTCTCTTCCAGAAACAGTTCCTGGATGAGGGAAGGCACATGGTATGCTTCAAGCAAGCCACTGCTGCCAGAGAGATCTGAAGTGCTGGTTCCTACAGGGATAAAACATCCCCAGGTTACCTGGAGTGGGCAGAACAGGTTAGGTGGTGTGCAGGGCGAGGTGAGGATTACATCTGGCAGGCGTAGCAGCATGCACGCCCTGCAGGAGCCAGTGCCGTTTTCAGGTCAGGTCTTCCCACTGCGAGCGGGGCTCCTGGCCTCTGTAGCGGTGGCTTTGTGACTTTGCGCCGCCTCTGGGGTCTTGCTAGAGGGTCCTTTCTCCTCTACAGACAAAGTCTGTGGCAAAATGGAAATACTTTACAAAACTACATTAAAAAATAAATATTTGCTATGTAATCAGCTGATGTTTACTTAGTTCCAGAGATCTAAACTTTACAACATTTACATATGCCCTAGTTGATTAGCAAAGAAAATGGGACAGCGTTAAAATAGTCGTGAGGTGTTTGGAAGCTCAGGCCGTGGAGCAGGTGCAAGTGCTGGAGAGTTCACAGAAAGAATCGGGCAGTCAGTCGCTCCCTCCAGCGGCTGCGGTTGGGTGTGTGTCAGAGGGTGTGGCACTTAGTGTGGTGAGCGTGAGCCTTCCAGGGCCCTGTGCTGCTTTTTCAGGTGGATCGGTTGCTGGCAATAGCTGACCTTGGACCCAAAGAAGGAAGCGAGGACTCCACAGCAGACGCCAGGTGATGTGTGGCCGGGTGCGCCCCCTCCCTCGGGTGTATCCTTCGATGTGGAGTTGCTGTTTCCATAGCAGCTGTGTGGCTGGAGTCCTGGCCCGCCACTCCTCCCCTTTCGTGCTTAATCTGCAGCCCAGCTGGTGTCCACATACAGCGTCCTGCAGGTTCAAAGCTGTGTCACTCCACCAATGAGGGAACAGGTGTCTCATCTTTCTCTTCATTGTGAGTACCAGCTGTGTGCCAGGCCTTGCTGCAGCTCTTACATACAGCTGTGAGGATCGGCAGTGTTCTGTGCCTGCTGTCTGGAGCTCATGCTGTACTAGGGGAAGCTGATTGTCACAGATGAGTACATTGTCATTAAGAGGAAAGGTGCAGGGAAGTGTGGCGTGGGGTTGCCACTGGGACACAGATAGGCTCCTGAGGAAAATGACTTGTCAGGGGGAGTATGAGCCTGGAGGACAGGGGTGTTTGAGGAGGAGTTGTCATTCGAGGCATGGGACAGTCGAGGCAGGAGCAGCAACCATGTCCCTGGGTGCTTGTCAGGACCCCCGTGGCCCGTATTGAGTCTGCATTTTCACCAGCCTCCCACAGGTTACCAGAGCACCAGTAAGGAGCTAGTGTTGGGAGCGGATTGGGGAACCAAACCAGGAGCTTCCAAGACATTCTTGAGCTGAAAGTTGGAGATGCTAACATGATCTCACTCAGGTCTTACTTCCAGGAATAACCTGTTCTTTGGTGTGTCTGTAACCTTAGTGACAGCACTTATAGGTCCTTTATCGGTGTATTTAACTGTGCTTAGATGAGAACGGTTGAAAACGCAGAGGACTGGCCCCAGAGGACTGTGTGAGCTGCTGATTTTGATGTTGGAGAACGGGAATCCTTGAGATCCTCACAAATGGGGACAGTTAATGGACAGGTGTCTCGGAATGAGCATGCAGGCATGGGGAGATGCAGGACCTGCCCCACGCCAGCATTTTGCTATGGCTCAAGGCTCGGCTTGTGCCCTACGTGAAGGCTTCTTTTCTCCTCCCAGGGACACTGATGCCTTGCCGCCACAGGACCCCCCAGGACCTGCCACACCTTTTCTCCTGTTGGGGATTGATCATGATGCACTCAACAAGCAGGTAGTAGAGTACAAACAGAGGAAGGAGAAGGGGCTCATGGGCGCGAGCCTGCAGCCCTCAGGGCAAGGGCAGGTAGCCGAGCTGCCCCAGCAGGCGAGACGGAGAAGGAAGGCCCTGGTACACAGGCACCTGGACACCTCCCCAAGGAGTTTCCTACTGGGCAAGGAGAACGAGGAGAGTGAAGATGAGGATGAAGACCAGGATGGTGCCCTGGGGTGCAGATGTCCAGCCCAGGATGCAGCGGAAGGGTGGGCAGCAGAGCCTGAAAGTGGCCAGACGGGGCAGCATTAGGGTTGGGGCTTCCAGCCACTGGTCTGTGCCTGCCAGAGGAGCGCGAGCGTCTGTGAGAGGTGTGTGATCTGCGCTGTAGCGGTGGTGCGTGCAGTTGACGTTCTTAGTGGCACGGCCTGCACTCTGGCTGTTCATGTACCTACATAGGGCTTCCTGCACAGAAGTCACTGTTGTTGATGTTTTTTCTCTCTAATATTCTGTGTATTCTCAAAAAATAAAATAGCCATCAATCCATGAGATCTTCACGAATGGAAAGACAGTAAAGTTGTGTCTGAGAGACCCTGACTTGGGCCTCCCACCCACACAACTGGGCTGCGGCCAAGGACTGAGGCAGAGCTCACAGGCCTGCTCTGTCGACTTGCCCTGCAGGTCACCTGTGCGCGTGTGTCATCCTGCCTGCCTTTCCACCTTCCACTGGTGTCCTGATTGAGCAGGAAGTGTGTGTTGGGGGTTAAAGGGCTGTAGCTGACCTTGTCTGTGCCTGAACTCTAATCACCCCTGAAGCTGTAACAGACTTCCCCTTGGTGTCTATCCAGCTGGGTTGTTTAGTCTTGTTTTGTTTTGTGTTTTGCTTTTGTGAAATCCACTCACTTGCGCAGCAGACCTGGTCTTTGCTTTTTAGAGTCTCTGTGACTCCTAGACATGGTCCGTGGAGAGCTTTTAATTTTTGTGCTCTGAGGTGACTGGTACTGTTTATCCAAGGAAAAAAACTATGTGTACTCCATCCCATAAAGTATCTTTTGGTACATTTCATTTTATTTTATTTTTGAGATAGGGTCTCGCTCTGTAACCCAGGCTGGTCCTGTACTCACTATGGAGCCCAGGCTGGCCTTGGACTCAGGGCAATCCTCCTGTGGTATTTTGATCAACAAAGAAATGTTAATGGTGAACTAAATAAGAATGCAGAACATCAGTTTGCTCAGTTTCTGCCAGGAAGATGTTCTGAGAGGGTACTCAGTCTCAGCCTAGGGGTATACCCAGCAAGAGTAAAGTTCTGGGTTCAATACCCCAGTGCCGTGTAAAGCCAGGCGGGTGGTGCGCACCTGTAATCCCAGCACTTGGGAGGCTGAGGCAGGAGGATCTGAGCATGGAGATAGCTTGGGTGGGGTGAGGGGGTGAAAGAGGAGTAGAGCTGTCAACCCAAAGACAGATTGAGAGGTAGGGATCTTACAGGTGATGGTCTACAGACCTACATTTTAAGAAAGCACAATAACTTAGAGAGCACAATGACTTCAGGATACAAGGCCTTTGTACTTGACCTTGTTGACTCTGAAAAATGACATAATCACGTCAGCTTCGTAGGTGTGACTAGTATGAGTCATGCCAACCCAGGACTGGTTACCAATTTGTGGGCAGACTAACTGCAAAACAAAAACTTAGGATGCCTTGTTCAAAAATTAAGAATTTTAGGATGGCAACAACAGAGCTTTACACCAGGCATGAAGTGCTGTGGGCCTCCACGGGCTGCCTACTTTAGACGCTGCTTTCAATGCTGGCTAATTCTCAAACCCTTAGAGTGTCTGTCTCCAAAATACCTGTTCTCTCATCTATCCTTCTTGTCTTAGGTCAGCTTTCCTAGCTTCCTCGAGCTGGTGTGGCCCTGACACTGAGTGACACAGCCCCGTTCTTTTGTGGAGAGCATGTAATTTGGTTCAGCTCTGTTTCCTCGATATTGCAGCAGCACACCAAGCTCCCCACTCTGGGCATTGGTTGCTGGCGGTGTCTCCACTGATGGGCTGCGTGAAGGTGATGTTTGCATCCCACTGGGAAGTGGTTCTTCTCCCTGGTGTCTGGAAGGTCCTCAGAAACTACCTTTTTTTTTTTTTTTTTTTTGGAGTCTGAGTTGCTCTGCAGTGGAGATTGGTCCTGAGCTCACTATGTAGCCCAGCCTGGCCTCAAGCTCCCAGCATTCCTTTTGCTTCAGCCTCCCAAGTGCTGGGACTACCGGCCTGCACCCCCACACCCAGTTTCCATGGTGCTGGGGAATTGAACTCAGGGTCTTACGCTTGCTAAGCAAGTGCTCTAACTGTAATTGCTGTGCCGTTGCTCAAAGCCCACTGCCGCTTTTCATTTTATCGAATCATTTTATCAACACAAATTCCGTATTTCCTAATTTTCTCAATAACTGTATTCTGTTACTGTGTTAATATGATCTGAGGCTTGCATTGACCCCAGTTTGGCCACCAGTAAACTTTATCAGTTGTCTATGGCTTCGCTAACAAAGCATCATGAACAGCAATGGAAATTTAGTTTGATTTGGAGGCCAGCAGTTCAGACAAAGGTGCTGCAGGATCATGCTTCCTCCCAGGCTGCAGAGAGGGTCCTCTTCATCCAGTGGCTCCGGCTACTGCCTGGCTTTGCCTCTGTCCTCATAAGCCATCTCCTCTGGTCTCCCTGTGTTTAATTCTCCCTCTCCATCCTTTTAGGAAGCCATGTGCTGAATTTACAGCCTACCCTAAGTCCAACATAATCTCATTTTGAGATCTTTATCAAATTACATCTGTGAAGGCCATGTTTCCAGATGAGGTCAACTCTGAGACCAAGTGGCTATGCATTTCTGGGAGATTCATGTCAACTCACCATGGTGCACCTCAGATTGGCTGCTGTGACTCTGCTCCACCATTCTGAACACCCCTTCAGCCCATATGAGCTTGTTTTCTCTCACGACATCCCTCCCCATCCCTAGAGTCAGTCACTTGCCTCCCTGCGATGAGGAGGAAGATGTAATAACTGGACCTGGACACAAGGGTACCCACCATGTTCACGTATATACTGAAGCCCACAAGTCTGACATTCTGGTTTGCTCCTGCTCCAAATTTGTAGCTCTGCCCTGCCATACATGACCTTCCTCTACCACATTTGGCTATGGCACCTACACCTGCCTCTGATGATCCTTTGTCACCTGCTCAGGTCAGGTGCCCACACCAGGTGCCCGCTGAGGCCAGCTAACTCGGAACTGTGTTCAGAGAGCCAGAGTTACATGTATCTTTGGTGTTAAGTATTTTTTAGGATTTTGGACATTTTTTTCCTGGAAAGGCTGAAAACGAATATTCCCTTTGATCCAATGATACCTCTTCTGGAAATCTTTCCAAAAGAGTTAAAAGAGAAATAGGTATACCCATGTTCATAGCAGCACCATCAACAATAGCTTAAGTGTGGAAGACACCAAAATACCCACCAACAGACCACTAGATGCATGAATTGTGGTAAATGTACACAATGGAGTGCTACTTGTCTATAAAGAGACACAGCTTTGAGGCTTCTGTAGGTAAACAGATGCAACTTGAGACCATCGGGCTCAGTGAAGTGAGTCAGACTCAGAAGTTTAAATATTGGTTTCTCTAATACAGGAAACCCAGAATATGGTCATTTTGTAGAACTAAATGGGGGGATAGTGGGAACTAGTGGGGAGGGAGGGTGTGGGAGGGTCAGAGGGGAGGGGTTTGTAATTTTGACTCAATGTATATGTGCACAAAATGCTCAAGTTCAACGTGAATGTGTATAAAATATATACATACAAATTTTATTGGGGAAAAGTAAAAATTAGGATATTTTAAAATATGTAAAAGAAGAGGAAGTAATATCAGCAGTGGTTGTTATGGTCTACATCAGTAGTTTTCTCTGTGTGCCATTTTTACTACTACCGATGACAGTCTAATGTTTGCTGTCATTCTTTTTACATTTTGCTTTTATTTATTACTACTATTTTTTTGAGACAAGGTCTTGCTTTGTGGTCCTTGCTAGTCCTGAACTCACTGTATATCTGAGATTGGCCTCGGATTTCATGGCAGTCCTCCTGCCTCAGCCTCCTGAGTGCTGCTGGGATTTTAGATGTGTACCACCATATCCAGCTAATTTTTTTTTAAAGCTCTGAGAATTTATTCAGAGGAAAAGCATAGAGTGTAATGAAAGACCCTCTAGTTAAAAAAAAATGTATGAAGCCAGGTGTGGTGGTATATACCGGCAACCTCAGCGTTCTGGGTGGCTGAGGCAGGAGGGTCTAGCTAATTTCTGTATGGTGCTGGGGTCTTGTGCACACTAGGCAAATGCTCTGACTATCCCTCCAAACCAACAAAGTTAATTTTTAAAATTGGAACAAATACAACTATGTTCAAATTTTCAGTGCAGTTTCATACAAAAATTATTTTACCATAACATGTTTTTATTAGACATCCTTAATGAGATATATGCTAAGGGACAGAAAAGAATGGTGGGCTGGGCGGTGTCCGGCGGTGTGAGCTGACCTGAAGGTCAGTTCCCCAGCAATCTCGGCACACAGGAGGCTGGGGCAGGAGGATTGCCATGAGTTCAAGGCCAGGCTTTGATACATCATCAGTTCAGGACCAGCCTGGACCGCAAAGTGAATCCTGTTCTCACTCCCCACCTCTCTCTGCAGGTAGACGTCTCACTAAACTAGGGTATCTCACCTTTTTCTTTATTTTTCATTTTTGGAAATACAACCAATTTCATGTGCATGTTAGTGTTTCTGCCTTCCTTACAGGCAGCTGCAGTACTGTGCCAGCTTAAGCCTGCTCTGGCCACCTGCATGGCTCTCCTGGTCTCTGGACAGGTGTTCTCCTCGTGGTGGGAGCCGTGCGGCTGCCTTGGTGGCCCACAGTGTATCTTCTTTCTACTTGTTTCCTTTGGTTGTTACTGCCATGTGTATCACTTTTCTGTACATTACAGGCTCAGCCATGTGTTACACACACATTGTTTGGTACAAATACTCTTCTTATTTAATAATGGCACTCGAGGTTGAACCCAGGCCTTACATGTGCTAGGCAGGCATTTTACCACTGGGCTATATTTTTTTTAAATTTGAGAATCTTAAGTTGCCAAGGCTGACTTTCAACTTGAAATCTTCCTGCCTCAGCCTCCTGAGTAGCTGGGATCATAGGCATGCACCACCATACCTGGTTGTACTATTGTTTTTTAATCAGCTTAGTGACGAGAGAACAATATTAATTTATGCTGTCTTATGTAATTACTGTACTAATTACCTTATTATTGCCTTATTATCTAATTATGCAATTACCAGTAGGTGCTCTTCATTTTGTGTGGGTTCAGAATTTTGCCTAGTCTATTGCTTTTTTTTCTTTTGAGACAGGGTCTTGTTCTGTGATCCTGGCTGGTTCTGAAATCTCTGTGGAGCCCATGCTGACCTAGAATTCACAGCAATGCTTCCTCAGCCTCCTGAGTGCTTGGACCATGCCCAGCTTACATGTTGCTGGGGAGTCAAACTCCAGGCCTTGTGCTTGCTAGGTGAGTGGCCTAACCATCGTGCTGTTCCTCCAGCCCTATTACTTTTATTTTGAAGCACTTCTTTTAGGATTTCCAGTAAGGCGTATCTGCTGACCCTGGGTTCTTTCAGTTTGTGCCTTCAAAGTCCTATTTTGCTTTTGTTTATATACTTAGTTTTATATTTTAAAATTTTTTTGAGGCAGGGTGCTATGTTTGGATCTTGCGTGCCCCCCAAAAGCCGCATGCATTTGGAACTGTGTGTTACTGGAAGCTCCGCCTGGCTGGGTCAGATGTGTGGGATTTGACCAAGATTGGAAAGATTGTGTCAACTTGTTGAGATTGAAGATAGTTTAGAGCAGAGATTTCAGGTGTGTGTTGTGGATCTGTGGGCCAGAAAGTGGGGTTTGGGCAGCTGGCACTTGAAGTAATTTAAGGAAGAAAGAAGAAACATCCTTGCAGCTTTTTCCTGGGAAAGTTCTGGCCCTGCCCAGTCTCCTTACTTGGCTCCTTGGCAGCGGGTCAGCAGCTCTCCAGCCTCTGACATGTGCTTCCACCGTTGCTGGCTTCCTGTAAATGGACTGTGTGAGACCTCTGAGACTGTGAGCTAAATAAATCTTTCCTCCCTTAAATTGTGGGTGTCTAGTATTCTGTCACAGCATTGAAAAAATAACTAAGACACAGGGTCTTGCTCTGTAGTCTGTATTGGTCCTGAACTCACAGCAGTCCTCCTGCCTCAGCCACCTGTGTGCTGAGATGCAGATGTGTGCCACCATGCCCAGATTTCACTTTTATTTTTGAAGGCTTCTGCTGCTAGCACAGGATCTCAGTCGACATGGTTTCTGCTCTGCACCTTGGATGTGAGCCCTGGCCCCTTGGTTTCCGCTGAGAAGTCCCCGTTAACTTGATGTCCCTGTGCCACGTGTCGGGTGCTGCACTCCCACCAGTGTCCCTCTTGGCATGATTACACGTCTGTGGAACTTTTGTGTTTATCCTACTTGGGGTTAATCTGGCTTTCTAGAAGTATTTTGTTGTTACTCACTTTGAAAGTTTAATTCCTGTTTCCTCGCATTCTCTCTGTTCTATCAGACATGTGGTGCATTTCTTCCTCAAAGACTTGTTTTTCTCTCTTCTCATTGTAGCATCTCTATTGGTTTATTTCTAGACTTTTCTTTTTGAGACAGGATCTTGTTCTGTAGTCTAGGTTGGTCCCAAACTCACTCACTATGCTGGCATAGAACTCAGGGCAATCCTCCTGCCTCAGCCTCCGAGTGCGGAGGGTATAGGCTTGTGCCACCACGCCTGGCTTATTTGCAGCAGATGAATGGACAAAAAAGATATGGTATGTACACAACAGAGTACTACTTTGCTGCAAAGAAAACTAAATTTGAGGTACTTGTGGGAACATGATACAACTTGAAACCATTAAGCTTAACAAAATGAATAAGACACACTGTAAATATCCCAAGATTTTGCTAGAATGTGAAACCCAAAGTATAAATAAGCCAAAGAGCAAAATAAAACAATTGATGCTATTATCTCAGCACTTGGGAGGCTGAGGCAGGAGGATTGCTGTGAGTTCAAGGCCAGCCTGAGTTCAGGACCAGTCTGGACTAAAGTGAGATCCTGTTTCAAAAAAAAAAGGGGGGGGGGGTGATGATTGGAAGTAGGAAGATCAATTTTGTGGAGAAGGAAAGGGGATGGGAGGTAAGAATGGAGTGGGGAGACAGGAAGTTAAAATAACCAAGATGCTCTGTGTGTGAGCATCAGTCCCTCAAACTGATTATTATGTATCCCAGATACACAGATAATAAAAGAGTTTTACGGGGGTGGGGGAGATCTATAGTCCCAAAAACAGGGCTTGAACCCTGACAATTTTGATCAGGTGCCTGTAGTGGCTTCCAGTTTCTGCCCTACCCCCACCTGTTTAAAGGTGGACACTGAGAGAACACTACATGCTACACCGCTGCATGTGTGTACATATGTGTGGAGTGGTACTGGGGATCCAGCCCAGGGCCTTCCGTGAGCTCCATCTTTCTCCAGCCCTTCCTTTCTTTTCTTTTTTTTCTTTTTCTTTCTTTCTTTCATTTTCTTTCTTTCCTAAACTCTCAAGACCTAAACTTACTTTAAATCCAATCTAGAAATATATTAGTGTTATTTAGATTAGAAAATACACTTTGAAGAGGGCAATCACAGGTCTTGTCAGCTCCAAGCATATACATACAAAAGCCTCTCCTGGGGTGCATGTTTTCAAATGTTCCTGTCACCACAGGAAGTGAAGACTGGATTTCTAGCTTTTCCTTATCCATTTTTATAGTCTTGCTAAGTCAGAGAGTTCAGGCTGAGCTCAATTTGCAATCCTCCTGCCTCAGCATCCCAGAGTGCTGCAGTTAGAGGTCTGCGCCACGGGGCTGGTTCCCTATTGCCTTAAATGTGACAGGGGTGTAAATTTCCGCACCCTTATTTTCCTAGGTTTTCTAACCCCAGAGGGACACCTACCGATGTTCTCCTCCTGCCAGCCAGGCTGGGCGTCCCCGTTTTCGGGTCCCAGTGAAGCCTCAGGTAGAGTCTTTTGTGAGGGTCGGCCTCCTGGGCTCTCAAATTGATTATGAAGCCTCAAACCAAGTGAAACTTTATTTTAGACAGAGACGGCTCTCAAAGGGAGTGGAAGAGGGGGTCTTGACTAAGATTCCCTGCTCAAGATGGTGTAGCTGGACTCCTAAATTTTTTATCTGTGTACACAGCAGTTTGGCTTTCTATAGTAAGCCAGCTACAGCTGGAAAAAAAAAAAAAATGCACATGGCCCATTGTTAAATTTACTGTCTCTTGAAGATAAGGAAAGGAATGAGGAATTTCCTACTCTGGCGGCGACCCGGTGGTCCCATGGCCACTGGGACACCCTGGCCTGCCTTTCGGATCAGTCGCACCCTTTTCGGGAAACCCCAGGGCATCGGACCCAGGCTGCCGGAGCGTCTGCCGCGCCCAGGCCGTCCCTCACGGAGAGGAGCTTTCCGGCTGCAGGCAGCGCGGTCACGCAGGGACGCGCCTCGATCTCGAGTCTCCCTCACTTCCCTCGCGTGGCCAGGCCGGGCGCTCGCCAGCCGCTGGCAGGGCACGGACCCTCGCGTGGCCCTGGCGCGGCGATCGGCAGCATCCGCATCTCAGCTGCCCCGTAGGCGGAGCGGGCGCCGCACGGGCCCCGCAGCTGCGTAGTCCACGCCCGCGCCGGGTTGAGGGTCTGCCGGGTTGAGGGTCTGCCGGGAGACGTTTTCTCTGAAGACTTCCGGAAAAGTGGAGGTTTCTGGGTTTCGGCTCCGCTCGGCGCCCAGCAGCCGAGGGCGGAGTGGCTCCGCGAGTCGGACCGGGCGCGGGTCTTCGCGCAGGGCGTGGCTCCGGCGGCCCGGGAGGGGCGGGGCGGGGCGACGGGAGGGGCGGGGCCACGCTCGGCCGGGGGCTCGTTGCCCGCGCGCTCCCGGCTCGGCCCGGCCCGGCGGGAGGGCCGGCTGGGGACCCCGGGAGCGGACCTGGTGCCTTGTTTTTCAGCGCATGTGTGTGTGTTATTAAGGACCGAACTCACGGTCTTCACACTAAGCTGCATTGGTAAGCCTTTTTTAAAACATTTTTCTTTTGAAGCAGAGCTTCACTAGGTCACCAAGGCTGCACTTGAACTTGCAGTCCTTCCTGCCTCAGGATTCCAAGTTCCAGGGACTGTGGGCGTGGCCAGTGTGCCAGGCTAGTTTGGGCATTTTCAACGGACTGTGGGTGGAGAGACCAGGAGTCCCTCGCGGCGGCAGCAGGTCCACCTGCGTCTGCCGGCCGCTGCCCTGGGGTCAGCGTGCTTTCTGTGTCGAGCGCTCTTTCTTGCTTTTCTTCTCCCTGCTCTCAGTACAAATCACAAATTTGGTCTGCGTTCTTGTGGATTGACATACCTAACCCTAACCCCTTGGGCCTCTCTTCCACCTGTTTCTCTCAACTGCTTACCAGCCTGCTATAAACCAGCTTTTCAAAAAAGGTGGAGGAAACCCCTAGAAAGGAATTCAGCTATTGTGTTAAGTATGAAGACTGCATGTCTTTTGCAAGAGGGGCTGAAGGTGAAGAGGTAGCTCATGTAACTTTTCCAGTTTTGGAAAATGCCCAGTGTTCCTTGTTAGAGAATTGTGGGAGACATTGAACATGACAAAGTTCTTGTTTTTCTCATGCCAGGGTAGAACTCAGGGTGCTAGGCAACTGATCTACCACTGAGCTGTACCTGCAGATTGAAAGTGTTCTTTATTTTGATGTATTCTCAAAATTTGGAGAGTTGCTGAGGATGTTCCCACCATAGAATCTCATTACGATGTTTCTAAATGAGAATTTGTTCATTTGAATTATTAGGTTGGGGCGAGATTGGTATATGTGACAGTTTGGGGAAAGAATTTGACACTGTCCAGACTTGCTTTGTGCACAGGACATGATTGGGGAGCATTGTGAGCAACACACTATAGGTCAAGACATTTTACTTTATTTTGTTATTTTTTGAGACAGGGTCTCACTCTGTAGCCCAGGCTGGCCTTTGATTCACAGCAATCCTCCTGCCTCAACCTCCTGAGTGCTGGGATTACAGGAGTCAAAGCATTTTATACTACCTTCCTTTTACTCCACTACTTCTTCATTTACTCTGCTTGTGACGGGACACCATTGTGGCCGTGGCCCCAGATACAACACTATTCTTCTCTGGTGGACTCTCTGCATCCCCAGTGTCTTTAGAGGAGGCTCAGTAGGCCTTCCACCTTAGTATGGATTCAGGACTTCCAGCTTGACCTTCATATGACCCATGACTGTTTCTTTACATGTAAAGTTTTGCAATAAGGGTGTCAATAAATTAATCTAGGCTAAATCACTTTATGTGTACTTGGGTAGATATCTCATTCTGTTCATGCTGCTATCAAAAAATACCTGAGATTGGGAAATTTTAAAACAAGAATTTGCTTTTCACAGTTCTGCATGAAGACCTACATCAGGAGTGTCCAACCTGCAGCCCAGAAGCTGCAGGCAGACCAGGACAGATTGAATGTGACCCAAACACAAATTGGTAAACTCAAAACATTATGAATTTTTTTGGTAGCTTGTTTGCACAGTTTTCTATCATAACTTTATAGATAACAACAGCATGGAAGAATATGTTTGCTCAGAAATGTTGGAGTGTTGTCCATAATTTCCATTATAATTACAGTTTGGCCAGAAGAAACAAAAAAAATTAAAATCAACTAATAAAGAGTGAGAGGTAGTGCCGCCATGTGCCCTACACTCGCATTTGCCCACAAGTGTGTCTTCAGTTTCATGGTGGGGTGCAGCTTGCAGTGTTATCTTCCAAGCACAGACAGTTGAACTGGCACTATTTGATGCTGTGTGCTTATGGTAACTTGGCAAGAAAAACTTTCTGATGGTGTCTTGGTGATGGTAGGTAAAAGAGAGAGACTTGTAAAATCAGTAAAGATGATGGCAGTTGCTGTAGGAAGCTCGTAGTTGATGAACTACAGTTGCATAATACATCATAAAATTATTTTTAAAAGCTTAAAACATGAATAACGTCATGCAAACTGTCATCAGGACTGTAAATTTTATAAGGACCAAGGGACTGAATCATCACCAGTTCCAGGAATTCCTTAAATATATAGATGCTGGCCATGGCAATATCATTTATATTTTGGGAATAACATGGCTAAGTCCAAGCAAAATATTAGAAGATTTTGTGTCCATTTATCTACAAAAGCCTCCAACCTATCTGTCTTATGGATGACTAGTAATTCCATTGTGTATAAATACCACAATTTATGTATCCGTTGGTCTGCTGATGGGTATTTTGGTGTCTTCCACATTTTAGCTATTTTAGTTGTGCTGCTGTGAACATGGGTATACATGTTTCTCTGTTATGTATTGTTTTTTACTCTTCTGGGAAAATTCCCACAAGAGGCATTGCTGGGTTAAAGGGGATATTTCCAGTCTTTGGGGAGACGTCCATACTGCTTTGTGTAGTGGTTGTTGAGACCATCATGCTTAGTAAAGTGAGTCAGAAGCAGAAGGTGAACTATCAAATGGTTTCTCTGACATGAGAAAACCAGATCACAGTTATTTCATAGAACTTAATGTGGGAAATAATGGGAACTGGAGGGGGGAGGGTCAAAAAGAGAGAAAGGAAGGATTTGTAACTTTGCCATGATATATATGTACACAGAATACTCAAGATCAATGTAAACTGTATGTTTTGCACTCATACATATCAATAAAATAGGGGAAAAAAGATTTTGTTACTTGTGACATGAAATCAAGTCATTTGTGGTATCAAAAATAAAATTTGTTCTAGAACTTGCTGATGAAATCTGGATTACAGATTTTGCATTTTTAGTGCATTTGATCACTCATTTAAGTAAGTCAAACATGCATCTTTAAGGTCAAAACTATCAGTACAAAGTTTCAAGCCATAATAGCATTTCAAATGAAATTGAAATTACAGCTACCTCTAATTAGTGCAAATAATTGTATACATTTGCCACACTGGCTAGACACAGTCCTATGAATGGTGAAAATATACAGCCTTGATTTAAAAAAAAAAATTTTTTTTTGAGGCAGTGTCTCACTCTGTAGCCCAGATTGGTCCTGAACTCACTATGTAGCCCAGGCTAGCCTTATACTCATGGCAGTCCTCCCTCTGCCTCCCTAGTGCTGCGATTACAGGCATGTACCACCACTTCTGGCTTTCTGTGGTGCCAGAGAATCAAACTCAGGACCTTGCACTTGATAGGCAAGCACTTTAACCGCTGTGACATTCCTCTAGCCCCTAGTCTTGATTTTTTTATTCATACAGGATTTTGAAAAAGGTTTTCAAGGTTTCCAGAAAATAATATTTTGGTATATTTGTGGCACCATTTCTCAGTTAATGTGAATATTTTAGCTAAAATATCTGATGAACACCTTGAGAATTCTCTGAGAATTACAACTACTTCCATCAAACCGTACATTGATGCATTAAGTTCAGAAAAATAAGGTCAAACATCCCACTAGTATTATGTTTATATTACTCTCTTTTTTTTAAAAATGTTATAATAAAGTGTATAAAATAGGAAGTTTGGTTACTGACATTCATTAACCATAATATCTGTTTTATATGTATCTCAAGTTAATTTTCCTTCAGTAAGCCCAGGCAAACCAAAATGTTGGGCACCCCTTCCATAGATCAAGGTGCCAGCATGCTTGGTGTCTGGTGGAGGCCAATATCCACTTCCAAAATGTCTCTTGGTTGCCGAGTCCTCTGAGGGAACAAGTGCTGTGTCCTCACATGGCAGCCAGCAGGAGGGGAGGAAGAAGCTTGGCTGGTTTCTGGCAAGCCCTTTGACTGGGGGAATTGTCCTATCTGTGAAGGCTCTGCCTTTGTTACTTACCTCCTAAAGGGCCCCTCTTGACATCATTCACGTTGATGACTGCTGCACCCCCACTTTCTTGTGGGGTCATTCAAATTATAGATGCATCTTTTTATGTTTACAGAATGATTTCAGAAAAAAAAAACCCTCTCATGTTTTGGCATTACTTTTGAATATTTCAGTGTATTTTTTCAATATGGCTGTTAAAGAAAACTGGAGCTTATCTTTTAATAGCTTTTCAGGATTTTTTTTGATGACTCCAAGTTTTCTCTTTGTCAGTGATGTAAAATTTTCCTCTGGGTTGCCCTGAGTATTGGGTATGAGCTTACATTAAGTGTCCTGGGTTTTCCCATATTTTTAAGAGACACAGACCAAGATTACTTTCTGTGGCTCTCGTGAGTGGTTCTCCACATCAAAATAATGGAGTTGATAGGGCAGGACAAGGTGGATGAGTGCAAGTCTTTACTGACTGCAAAAGAGAGTGGAGAAAAGAGGGACACTTTGGATGGACAAGAGATTAGCATTTCCTTTCCCCTCTTCACCTGGTCTTTGACTTAGCCCTCAGAGTATCCCTTGGCATCTGTGGAGGGAAGGGAGGTAATGGCCAGATAGATACTGCTTTAGCTCTGTGGGCAGAAGGAAGCCATGCTCTGTCAACTTTTATATTGCTATTTGGCTCCTCTAAGGCCTTCCTCTGAAATCTGGGTGGAAGCCTCTCTGAACCCACAACTCTTGCACTCTGCAAGCTTGTAAAGCTAGGACTGCATGGATATCACCAAGGTCTGCCACTGGCTTGAGGAGTAGCCTGTCCCCCTCAGACAAATGCTGCTGAGGTCTCCAAGTTCTTATATGATGGAACTCCAAGTGGCTGAACTCTGAAAGACATTTTCTTCCTTTGGTCCTGGGGTACGTTTCTCAGAGCAAAGTTTTGAGCTGATGAATGGAGGGGTCTTTTTGACTTTGGAGATGGCCTAAAGACATCTTTCCTATAGTGCTGAATGTGAGTACTTGGCTTCTTTTTAATGCTTATCTTTTAACTTCCCTGTGCTCTTTGGTCCTACCACTGCAGGCCATTTTGGCCTGGCACTGCAAACCTATATGATTTTTCACTGCCATTTTTTATTGTCTTTCACCATAGACTTGGCAAAAAGCCCCAAACAGCAGCCATGTAACAGCCTGGGCATCAGTCTTCTTTGAGGTTTCCTCCACAAGACTAAGTAGCCCACTGCCTTTAATTTCAGTTTCAGGCAAAGTCTCTGGACAAGGGCAAAATGTCAACAAAATTTCTGCCAGAGCATAGCACTCATGGTTTTTAGACCACTTGCCAATACAGTCCTCCTCCCCGTCTGAAACTTCTCAGGCCTGGACTTCCCAATCCACGCTTCTATCAGCATTCTGGTCTTCTGAGTTCCACCCAGTATCTCCCATCAAGCTTGGCTTGGAGTACTCCAGGGTTTCTCTGGCTGGCATCCTCAAACCTTTCCAAACTCCTCCTGAAAACCAGTTCCAAAAGCAAACCATGTCATCCCTCCTCACTTTCTGGCCCACAAGTCAATAACAAACACCTGAAATCTCTGCTCTAGGCAATCCCCAATCTCAACAAATTGGCCCAGCCCTCCCAGGTCAAACCTTACATACTTGCCCCTCCTAGGCAGGCCCTACCACCCAATGACACACACCCAAATACATGAGGCTTTTTTGGGGACATTCCACATCCAAACTATAACAAGTACATTTTCATTTTATGAGCAAAATATCCTCACCAAAGTAAGAGTACCAAGAGCTAAACGTGCTTTTCTGCATTTGCTTCTCTTGATCGTCACCTGCCCTGGCTCCTGAAAGGACTTTTAGTCTGCATGTTGCAGCCTGTTTTTAGCTGTTACTACACAGATTGGACTTACCTCCTCAGGGCCTCGAGGAAGCGAATATCCTGACTGACACTTAGCTTTTCTTATGGGCTCACCACTGCTGTTCTCTAAAACACTAGACAGTCTGGCATGCTTTCTCTTCCCAATTTTCTCAGGAATCACTCTGTACTCTCTTTAAAAAGGGTCCAGGGGTATAGCTCAGTGTTTAGAGACCTTGCCTAGGAGGCGTGAGGCCCAGGATGGATCCCCCAGTGTGATATTCAACATCCTTAGCCATGAGAGAAATGCAAGTCAAAACAACATTGAGATAAAACAACAAAACAATTTCTTACCCTAGTGAGAATGGCATATCAAGAACTCAAATAGCAGTAGATGGGCAAGATTGCAGGAAAAAGGAACCTTTTTACATTGCTGGTATGACTGTATTGTGGTTTAGATCTGGAATGTCCCCCAAAAGCCTCATATATTTGAATGTTATAGATTGTCTGTGCAACCAGGTGCTGTTGGAAGATTGGGGCCTAGTCTGCAGGGGTGGATTACAGGCATGTAAATTAGATTACAGGCATGTAAGTTGGACTATAGGCATGTGGTGGGGGTTTATTACACCATCACACCTGGATCCAGGAGGGGCTGATCACTAGGATGAGACCTAGAAGGATACATAAGCTGCTTCCTGCTTTCCTTTGAGGACTAAGTCTCAACTTACCCTGATTTGGCTTCCTGTTTGTGATATTGTGAGAAGCTACCTCCACCTCTGTCTGTGGCATGTACTTTCATTGCTGCCAGCCGTCCCTGAATGGACTGTGACCTTCTGAAACTGAGAGCTAAAATAAACCTTTCCTCCCCTAAATTTGTGGATGTCGGGTATCGAGTCACAGCAACAAAAAAGGAAGACAGACGTAAACTGCAAGAACCATTATGGAAAGCAATATAGAGATACCTCTTTTCTTATGTTTCCAAAAGAGTTAAAGGCACCATATAACAGGTACATGCATACCCATGTTTATAACAGCACAACTAATAATAGTTAAATCATGGAAGATGCCAAAATATCCATCAGTGGACCAATGGATTAAAGAAATATAGTATATATACGCAATGGAGTACTGCTCTGCCATAAAGACAGATAGATACGAATAATTTGTAGGTCAATGGATACAACTTGAGACCATTATGCTTAATGAAATGAATCAGACCCAGAAGACTAAATATTGCATGGTGAGAAACCCAAAGTATAAATAAATAGCAGAGTCATCAAATAAGTGGGATGTTGGAGTTAGGGATGAGGGGATAAAAGGATGACCAGGTGTCAGGGAAAAGAATATGAAGTTGTTGTGACACACATGTGCATAAAATTCTCAAGTTTAATGTAACCATTGTGTATCACTTATATGTACTAATAAAAATGGTGTATACGGAGAAGGAAAGACCTTATTTTTTGTAAGTTGTCTGCCCATCTCATTTTTTTGAGAAATTATGTGTATTTACATACTACGTCTTGATCATTTTTACTTCCCTTTCCCCTTCCCACTCCCTTGCCTCCACATATCCTGCTTTCTTTTCCACAGTCTGTCTTCTAACTTCATTGCATCTTTCTTTTTTTATGGTTTTTCTCATATTAGATCTTCTGTGTTTGATTCATTTCACTAAGAGTAATGGTTGCAAGTTGCATCCATTTTCCTACAAATGATCCAGATTTTTCTTTCTTTATGGCAGTGTAGTACTCCATTGTATACATAAACTACATCTTCTTTACCCAATCATCTGTTGATAGACATATCGGCTGTTTCCATGATTTGACTGTTATAAATTGTACAGCTATACACATGGGCATGCATGTATCTTGTCACATGATGCTTTTAATTCTTTTGGGAAGATACCCAGAAGAGCTATACCTGTGTCAAATGGGATACCTATTTTCTGTTTTTTGAGGACTCTTTATGTTGCTTTCCAGAATGGTTGTAGCAGTTTACAGTCCCATCAGCTATGTAGGAGGGTTCCTTTTTCCTTACAACATTACCAGCATTTGCTGTATTTTGAGTTCTTAATGTCAGTTTTCTTACTGGAGTTAGATGAGGCCTTAAGTTTGTTTTGATTTGCATTTCTCTAATGGCTAAAAATGCTGAGCATTTTTCCATGCATTTGTTGGCCAATAATGGAAGACTTAACACATACTGTGAGGTCAGCATTACCTAAGACCAAAGCCAGGAAAACATATCACTAAACAGAAAACTACAGAACAATCTCTCTTATAAGTATAGTACATTAGCTTTCTAGGGTTGGAGTAACAAAATCTTATCAACTGAATAGTTAAAACAACCTAAGTTGATTGCCTTATATACCAGGAAGCCAGAACTCAAAAAGTCAAGGGGTTGAGTGGGCTTTGCTGTCTTGAAAGCCTGTAGGGGAGTTTTTCTTCACCTCTTCCTAGCTTCTGGGAGTTTTCCAAAATGCTCTGGTGTTCTATGGCATACCTCCAAGATCTGCTCTCATCTTCATATAATGGTCTCTATATGTTTCCATCTTTGATTAGATGTCTTGCTGTAAGGACAAGAAGCATGTTGGCTTAGGGACTTACTCAATTCCATTATGACCTCATATTAACAAGAACACCTGTGATGACTTTCCAAATAAGGCCACATTCACAGGTACTTGGAATCATGAATTTGGCATCTCTTTTTTATTGGAGGGGCATAATTCAATCTATAAAATATAGATACAAAAGTTATCAATAAAAACATTAGCAGTCAGAATACAAAAACATTAAAAGATTATAACTGATGATCAAGTGAAGTCTCAAGTAAGTGAGGGTGATTCAACATGAGAAAAAATCAATAAATGCCATTTACCCTATTATTAAAATGAAGGAGGAAAACCAACATAATAATCTCAACATAAGAAGAGAACACATTTGGCAAAATTCAACAGTTCTCCTTTCTCTTTCCCCTTCTCCCTTCCTCCCTTCTTTTTTCTTTCCTTCTTTCCTTCTCTCCTTTCTTACAACACTGTTTCCTAACAACAGAAAACAAAACTATCAATAGAAGGGAATTTCCATAATACAAGGATATTTATGAAAAGCACACCAATGCATGATGACAGTAGGCTGAATATCTCCCTCCAAAGATCAGAAAGGCAAAAATAATTTCACTACCACTATTCAACACTTTACTTGTTCTAACCAAAACCATTTTTTAAAGAAAAACTGTATATAAATTGGAAAGAAAGAAACAAAACTATTTCTTTTTGCAGATGAGTCTTCATATAGAAAATCCAGAGAATTCACAAATACTACTGGAGCTAATAAATTTAGTAAAGTTACAGAGAACAGGGTTAATATACACAGAGCATCTGTGCTTCCCTACATTAGTAATGAGCATCTATAAATGATTGTCATAAAAAGAATATCTAGGAATAAACCCGAGGAAGTGAAAGACTTGCCAATTGCTTAAGACATCCCTTAAGTAAATGGAAAGATATTTCATGTTCATGAAGTGGAAGATTTAATATGTTTAAGATAGCAATATCCTCCAAATGATCAATACATTTGACACAATCCCTATCAAAAATCCAGTGAAATATTTTTGTAGAAATGGAAGTTCTGAAAATCAAATTCAATCAATTACAAGAGACTACAGAGACTGGAGGAATGGCTCAGCAGTTATAGCGCTTGCTTAGCAAACACTAAGCACCTGAGTTTGATTCCCCAACATCACATAAGCCAGGCATGCATGGTGGTGCACACTTGTAATCCCAGCAGTGAGAGGCTGAGACAGGAGGATTGCTGTGAGCCCAAGTCCAGCCTAGGCTCCATAGTGAGTTCAGGACCAGCCTGAGCTACAGAATGAGACTACTCTGGAAGAAAGAAAGAAAGAAAGAAAGAAAGAAAGAAAGAAAGAAAGAAAGAAAGAAAGAAAGAAAGAAACTCCAAATAACAGAAAAAAACATGAAAAGAGGGAAATAAAGCCGGAACATTCACGCTTCTCTGTTTCAAAACTTATTACTACATTTATAGAGAGTTAATTTTTGACAAGTGTACCAAGACCATTCCATGTGTGATAAAAAAGTTTCTTCAACTAATGATCCTGGGACAAGTAACAAAATGAGAAAACATACTTGCAAATCATATACTGGTAAGTGTTCAGTATCCAGAATATAGAAGGAATTCCTACAAATCAACAAGACAAAATTTAAAAGTGAGCAAAGACTGAAAAGACATTTCTGCACAGAAGGTATGTAAATGGCCACTAAGTAAAGATGTCTAACATCTCTGGTCATTAAAGTGCAAATCAAAACTACAGTGTGCTACTAGGTTACACCCTTTAAGATGGTAATGGTAATAATAAATGAAAAATAGTAAATGTTGTCCAGATTGTTGAGAAATAGGAATTCTCATACGAGTGAAATATAAAATAGTACAGACACTGTGGAAAACATTTAGGCAGGTCCTCAAAAAAAACACAGAATTACCAATGATCCAATGATTTCACTCCTATATGCACATACACACATACTTTACCCTTGAACAACACAGTTGGAACTGTATGGATCACAAATAGATAGATTTTTAAAAGAGACTTGTGAAAAAAATCACATGGACTAGAAATATAAAAAAATTCGAAATTAGAAATATCACGAATGCATTAAATATATGAAAGTAAGAGCCTACTGACATACACACAAATCTATTATAAAAAGTTAAAAATTTCCAGTATTTACACACAAATACATACCACACAAAGTGCCATTTACAGCTTAGAGGAATGTAAACAGACAAATAAATGCAGACTTAAACATAGCTGTACACTATTGCAATTATTCTGTGGCCACATCTTGCTGCATATCAGAGGGCTCAGGGGTTATGAGCATGTCTCCCCATAACCACTGCAAGCAGCTTGTCCTTCAGTAAGTGGCACACCACTGCACAAAGGAATCTCTCAGTTTATCATAGTGGTGATGAAAGTGGAGTCCCAACTTGATTGTTTTTGGTATCCGTCCAGGTGAAGGATGGAGCACACTTTTGGGTGTGTCTGGGTCTGTCAAGGAGGTGTGTGACCTTGGAGTCTATGTCTGTTCTCATGATCTTCCCTTTCTGGCACTGTTCCCCTGTTTTGCTTCCCGGCTCCATGAGCTAAGCAACTTTTCATGGCCACACCCTTCACCATGATGTTCTCTTGTGTGGGAATCAGCCATCCAGGGACTGAGTCCCTGGAAACTGTGAGCCAAATTAAACTTCTCTGATAAGTTGCTGGCATTGTGTTATGTCCAGCAATGGGAAAGCTAACAAAATAATAGATGTAAGACATAGAATATATAGAATACAACAACTGGCTGTTAATGTTCTTGGTAGACTGTCAGTTTCATCAAGCTTTTCATAATTAAGTCTTGGGGAGTTAGTTATATGTGGAATTTCATGTTGAGTGTAAGCAGAGAGGAGCTGCCAGAGAGCCCTGAGTAACTGCCACTGCCTGTCTAGTCACCAGTGGTGACATTGTACCTCACCACCCCCACATTCCCCAGGCAGTCACCATCTATTTGTTTGGATCTGTCGTGTCCCCAGAAGCCTCATCTATGTGAATGTGGTGGGAAACCTATGGAGGTGTATTCTGTGACCATTGGAGAGATGATGTCAATTTGAGGCAATCAGAAACCACGTCCAGATTAGGGTTTGGGAACCACGCCTAGATTGGGAATTGAGAACTCGCCTGGATTAGAGTGTGAGTGATTTGTAGGCCAGTGAATGAGGGAAGAACACCAACCCTGTTGTGGGAGGGCCATCTGGAACTCGAATGGTATAAAAGGAGGGAAGAAGAGAGATTGTCACAGCTTTTTCTTCTGGGAAAGCTCTTGCCTTTGCAATTGTCTACAGATGTGAACTTGCTACAGACTGCAGATCTTCATCACAGATTCGCTGCAGTCTCGAATTGCGCCTGTCTGCCTGTTGCTGATCTTCAGTTGCCGATCTTCAGTCTCCAGTCTTGGCCATTGTTCTTTGAACAACCGAGATCCACTGCAGACTCTCACCGGCTGTCCTGCAGTCCTGCACGGGAGTCCTACTTTGCTGCTGAGCAGCCATTGGACATTCCAGCTCTTGCACGAGCAAGCTACCATCTTGGGTTATCTCTATCATCACATTTATAAGCCTTTCTTTTTGTGATAATTTCTGTAAATTCTGCCTTTTGAAAGAACCCAAACTAGTACATATGCTTTTGGGAGGCAGAGCCTGGTTGGAAGGAGCAGAGCACTGGTGCTTGACTCAGAGGGGGCAGATTGCCAGGACAGGACATGAAAGGGCAGCCCCACCCTTCCTACTTCCCCTGCCTTTCTGTCAGCTATGCCATGAAGAGCTCCACCATGTGTTCCCACCATTGCCAGCTGCCTGTGAACGGACTGTGATCTTCTGAAACTGTGAGCTAAAATAAACCTGTCCTTTGTTATGTTGTAGATTTCAGGTATTCTGTCCCAGCAAAACGGTGACTAAGCTCCCATCATAGACACATCTTTCACCATTTTATTCTGCATGTCACCATCCTATCTCAGTCACCATCAAATCATCCCTATACTCCCTATCACACTCCACCAGTCACCACTAATGCCTCTTGTCACCACACTCTCATCATCACTGTCACGCTGTGTCCATCGCCAGTGAACTTCTGGTAGTCATCGTCACATTCCCTTTATTGCCTCCAAACCGTGGGCAGCCACGACTGTGTGCCGCAAGTGACCACCACACGGAGCACTGAGGCTGAGATCCTATAGCTCCTTACACTCAGCACTGCCCCACACCTGGCCTCACGATGAAAAGCAGGTGCGGGAGCTATAGCCAGACAACTTCATCGTGATGGCACCTGCCATGGAGATAAGATCATCACAAGCAATATCTGGGGAACAGACATGTTTTCATTAATAGGAAAGTACCAAGGAAGATGTATTTGTTCAGACTGCCAAGAACAAGAGCCCAGGAAGTTCTTGTGTAGCATAGGAGAACTGTGGAGCATGATGTTGAAGGAGGAGAGGTGTGAAGTAAGTGTGTCATTCCTGAGCAAGCTCGAGTTCTAGGCAGTAAATATGCAGAGGATAGTTGTCACTGTAGACACTGTATTGTAGAGGTCCTCTACACAGTCGCTGGCATAATTACCAGCAAGTCCCAAGTCATTTCACCATAGCCTTTTGTGAAATAAAGAGTAGGGCTGTTCAGGCGCTGTCCAGGAGCTGCTCAACTGGAAGAGCTCTAGAACAGTCATTGAGGAGCCAGGATAGGCCAGAGGCCTAATGAAGCAGGGACTGCGAAGCATTCCAAGTTTGTATTTGGCCCCTCATCAAATCAGAGACGTTCTTAGGTCCATCTCCTACCTGCATTGGCCTCCTGCCGCATCACGTGGGAGGGACAGTCCATGAGACGAATGCGCGGTAGATCCAGAATCACTATGAAAAGTATTGCTGTTACACAACTTTTAAAAAATCTGGACAATAGTAAACTTACTTCATTTAAGAGTTTATGCCAATGCAGGCAATCGCCTTTTCTCACACAACATGTAAATGTTACAATTTTCAACAAAAAATGTGACAAATTTTCTCAGAGACACAATTTTGAAGTCAGGAGACTCTATCCCGTTGGTTCACCAAGATATGTCAATCATGGGCACACTTGTCCAGGGTCTGAGAGCCTGAGTCCTATTCTCCAATAGCAAGGCACTATTCTTAAAGTTGGCTTGCTATTGGCTAAAATGTGGGCGGGGCCACCCACTGGCCACTAGCTCCACCCCCATTCCATGCAAAAGAATTCAAAGCTCTTGGAAGTTCACGTGACTTATCATGTGGTTGGTGACGCATTCTCTCCACCCCTCTGATGACGTCACCATCAACTAAAACTCTCTGGAGAGATTACCCTGAGGTGACAGGTTAGCAGGAGTGTCTACTGGGCTAGGAGGGCTAAGGTAGGGGGTGGGGGGGCTCCAGCAGGCTCCACCCCCCCTTCGCGGCCTTGAATCTGGGGGGGCCCAGGGGCCCACAGGGGCCCGTGGGAAGCGCATAGGGGCCC
The DNA here is from genome assembly GCA_004027205.1 of Ctenodactylus gundi. Classification (NCBI taxonomy): domain Eukaryota; kingdom Metazoa; phylum Chordata; class Mammalia; order Rodentia; family Ctenodactylidae; genus Ctenodactylus; species Ctenodactylus gundi. The sequence goes on along the minus strand of PVKB01000096.1, from coordinate 134,381 downwards.
CCAAGCACATTCTGCATCCATTGGCTGGCTGCGCCGGCATGCAAATGAAGAGACGTCACTTCCTGAGCTAGCTGAGCGCCATCTTCCCTTTCTGGCGCGCGGGAGGAGGGACGGGGCGCGGGCGGGGGTCCCGCCGCGCGGGCAGACATCGCGGCGGCGCTCGGAGCGGCGGCGGGACGCGGCGCTCCTCGCACCCGGCGGTAGGTACGGCCTGGTCCGTCCCTCGTGACGACGCCCCGGCCCGTCCCCACGCGGCCCACCCGTGTCCCGTCCTGCCGTGCGCCCCGCCGCCTGACCCCGCCTCCCACCGCGGCCCGTCCTGTGTCCACCCTGCCCTCCAGTCCGCAGCGCGGGTGGCCGAGCATCCCGCGCGCTCGCAGTGCGGGGCTCCCGGCCGGGCGCGAGCGCCCGCCCCGCCTGCCGTCACGTGGGAGAGGGCCGCCCGGGGCGGAGCGGGCGGGCGGGGCGGGCCGGGTTCTGGGGCCGGGTGCGAGGGCGGGGACGGCGCGCGGCGGCCGGCGGGCCGGGCGGGCTGGTGGAGCGCCGGGAGGGAGGCCGCCCGTCGCGAGCGGCGAGCAGGTCACCCCTCAGGGGGCGCCGGAGCCGCCGGGCAGCGCCTGGCCGGCGGTGCCTGCCGGGCCGTCTCTCTGGGAGGAGTCATGGCGCTGGGACAGAGGGATGCGGGACGCGCGGCCGAACGGCCCGCCGCACCCGAGGCTCCCTGTGCTCGCTGAGGGAAAGATTTGTGAATCGAACAGTCGAGGGCAGATCTGTTGCTTCGCCCTTCATGTTGATACGAGTGTGGGTGGTTGATAGGCACCAGCTCACACCAACTTTGTGTTCGCCATTGCTGACTGGCTTGAAATAGATCCCGTATACAGAATTTCCACAAGCGATTGCCTTAAGAACTGCAAAAATTGAAACTGCCAGTTGGCGTATTTCTGGTTGCAACACAATGCCAACTTATCCTTTTGTCATCTTTGAATCAAAAGAATTGCTGTTACAACTCGTGTAAATAGGATGGGTAGTCTCTGCTTGAGGTGAAAATCTGTGAGGTGGGCAGGGGAGCTGCCACACAGGTCTCTGCAAGGCACATTGGTAGTGGTGTGAGGGTTGAAAGCCGTAAATGTTTTATCAAGAGTCTAGTAACATGAAGGTGGGAGAGGGGATGTTAGGTGAAAAGTGGGAGTTAGGAAAAGCCCAGTTCAGCTTCATTTGGAAGTCAGGTTGTGTTTGCTGGTTAGAGAGGTGTGACTGGAAAGATGGTCACCTTACCCAGTGTATAAGTGTGTGTGTTTTAACATTTTGGATAGAGATGTGACCTCAGCACAGCACCGAAACTATGCTCCTAAGTTTGGAAGTGGCAGATTTGCTTAGAAAAGATGGTGAGGATTTGGGAGGAAAGGCCGTTTTTGGCCTCTAGTTAGGCAACGGGAGGAAGATGAGTGCCAGATGAGGGTACAGGTGATAGGAATGGGTAATGGTTTATAGGGGAGATGACGGGCTTATGGCAAGAACTTTGGCTGAAGAGATCCAGGACATCTTTTGATTTGAACAAAGTGAAGTATAATTGCTGACACTTTGAGTAGGTAAATCCCTAGGCAATCTGCTCTGTCCTCCACCATTCGGCTCTTAAAGACCTGGTACAACACTGTGGCAAGGGTCACACGTGACAGGGATTTTCCTTGTCTTTCAACCCAAACCTGATCCTGCTTTCGTATGTGTTCAAATATTCTGTAGTTTTAAAGTTGCCTTAAGAGAAGGTTGTACATCCTAAACTGGAGGCATTAGTGTTGTAGTTACATGTCAGTAGCTCATGTTGGTGAGTTAAGTGCTAACTGCACTAACCCGTTCATCCTCACGGCTGCTTAGTCACATAACTGAGACTCGGGAATGAAGTAATTTCTTCAAAATTCCCCAGTTGGTAAGTGGTGCAGGTGCTTTCTACCCACAGAAACAGCCGTAGAGCCTGTGCTGGTGACCAGTGTGCTGGAAAAATCCCTTTAAACCTTAGATGTCACTGGAACTAAAAAGAAATTTTTTGTCTTAAAAAATGTTATTGTCTGAATGACTTTCCTTTTTCAGAGTATATATTTTTCATAGTAAACTGCCCTTAAATGGTCAGTATACCAAAAATGACAAAAGCCTTTGAATACCCCTTTAGGAAAAAAATTTTTGTGTGTGTACATCAGTGGAGTTTTGTGATAGTTTTATGTATACTAAGTTCCTGGGGATCAAGCCTAGGGCCTTTACACTGAGCTATATCCCTAGCCCCCCTGCCCCCTTTTTGTTAAATTTTGTGATATGGTCTTGTTAAGTTGCCCAGGCTGGGTTCAGACTTGCCACATCCTCCTACCCTTGCCTCCCAGAGTGCTGGGATTACGGGCCTGGGCCACTGGGCTGCCTAGCTCCTATTTCACTGTGGCAAAATACAAGCATTACTAAGAACACATGGAGAGCAAGACTTAGACACTGAAAATGGCACATCATTTCTTTGCTAGCGAATCTTGTAGCTTTTGCTGTGTAAGTTGAGACTTAGCTGCAAGCAGTGAATGTTTAAGATGAGTGGTACCCTTAACTTTAGATAATCTTAGTTAACAGTAAATGCAGGAGAAACAAATCCCAGGGTATATAGAGGTTAGTGAAGCTTGAAGAAGGAAATTAGGGCAAGTCTGATATTGAGAAGACAGCCAATAGAGTGAATTTTTGTTGCATCTTGCGCTGGATAAAGCAGCCAGTATCTGCTCATAATTTACTTTGTGCAAGATTTTTTGAAACATGTCATTAGTTCTGCTCGTGTGTAAGCTTGGGAATGCTGGAACCTGTCAGTGCATCATACTTTAAGTTACTTTTTTAAAACTTCATTTTCTGTGACTTTGATACACCCCATTTCTGTAATGTCACTGATTCTTAAAACTGCTGATGACTGGGTTAAATCCTTGGGAGCTCATATCTGGTTTAGAGTAGGGGCTACAAGGGAGGGTAGGAGAGGAGATAATGAATGTGTGAGTTTTCCACTTTCAGTAATGTTTATCAAATAAGTTATTTTGATAGAAAAAATTTAACATTTTATATAGAATTTATTTATTTATAAATTAACCAAAATGTTCATCAGTTGGATTTGACAAACTTTTTTGTTTTGTTTTGTTTTTAAGACAGGGTCTTACTCTGTAGTCCAGGCAGGTCGTGAACTCACTGTGAAGACCAGTCTGACCTTAAACTCATACTCCCTTTCTCATACCCCCTGTACTGACATTACAGGCATGTACCAGTGGGCTCAGCGGGTTTATGTAGTGTTGAGGAGTTGAACTCGGGGCCTTCTGCTTGCCAGGCTAGTAGTACTGTAACCACTGTGCTGTTTCTCCAGCCCTAATTTTTAGCTTTTATTCTTTTCTTTTCTTTTTTGAGATTAGGTCTCCCTCTGTACCCCAGACTGGTCCTGAATCATGGAGCCACGCTGTCCTTAGACTCCCGGCAATCCTCCTGTCTCAGCCTCCCAAGTGCTAGGATTATAGGCTTGCACCTCCACGCCCAGCTTATGTGGTACTGGGAAATTGAACTCGAGGATTTAGCACTTGACTTAGCACTTGCTAGTTAAGGGCTTCCCCTTAGCCATTCCTGTAACCCCTGTTTTTAGCTTTTATATTTTATACAACTAAAATTGGGGGGGAGGGAAATAGTTGTAGGTTTATAAAAAGTTATAAGTACATCACAAAGAGTCCCATTATTGGATAGTTGTCAGACAGGGGGTCACATTACCCAAAGTACCTACAGATGTTTCCCACAGATACGAGCATTCTCCTAAGTATGCATAATGATATCAGCGTCAGGAAATCAGTATACCTTCGAACCTCAGACCTGGTTAGAACTTGTCCAGCTTTTAAAAATTTTTTATTTTCACCACTGGGGATTGAACCCAGGACTTCTCTGGTGAGCTATATATTCAGTGCCATTTTTGGTTTTCAGACAGGATCTTGCTTAGTTGCCCAGAGTGGACTCAGATTTATAGTTCTGCTTCAGCTTCCCAGAATGCTGGGATTGTGGGTGTGCACCACCACACCTAGCTCCCAGATTTTCTAATAATGTCATTTGTAAGAAAATGATCTAATTGAGAATTGCTCATTGTATTTAGTTATTCTTAGTCTGCTTCAATCTGGAGTAGTTCATAGTTTTTCATTTGAGGAATATGTGTACTCATACTTGAGCTACATATCCAGTCCCATTGTATGTTTTTTAAATGTGTATTATATTGGTTAGGATTTTGAAAGGCAGAGTTAATGGAATTTATATAGATGAACAGGATTTAAGTCTGAGGAGAGGGTCCAGATTGGCCACATGCATATGCAAAAGCTGGAGGGTCCAGTAGCTGCTCAGATTTGTGCTAGCACCACACCAGTCTGAGACAGTTGGTCTTAGGCTGCTGTGGATTGATATCCAAGAAAGCAAGGCAAGACCTGAGGGGAATCTGCCATGGAGATTGGTGAAGACAAGAGCAAGCTGATGTTAGAAGACTCAAGGCGAGGCCAGAGTTTTCCAGGAAGAGACTGCAATGATACTTCTTCTTCCCTCCCTTACATCGTTCAAGCTGCCAGTTGGGTTGGGCTGTGGAGCTTGGGGGGGGAGGTGGGCTTCCCTGGCCCATGAATCAATAACAGACATCTGAAAATCTCTTTCCCTGGGCATTTCCCATTTTCAACAGATTGGCATAATTCTTTCAGTGGTCACACGTATAGTTCATTTTTAAAAAATTTACAGAGTTCTGCAGCCATCACTGCATTCTGGTATTACGATATCTTTAGTATCCTCTCCCCCTCTCCCCCAGAAAAAGCTTGTCAGTTTGCTTACCTGCTTCTGCCTACCCTCCAGTTTTGTCTTTTCTGGACATTTTATGTAAATGGATTCAGGTGCTCTTACAATTGGATTCTTTCACCTAACATGTTTGAGATTAAGGTGGCATGCGTCAGCATTTCTTTTTTATTGCAAAATAGTATTCCATTGCATGGATATACCACTTTCGTGTATTTATTTGCTGGTCATTTGGATTGTGTCCCTGTTTCTGAGATTTGACTGTTAGAAATTGTACCAGCTTATAGGATCTTGTCAGTTGTGAATATTATGGGCTGGTTCATTTGTATAATATTTCTTAATTTGGGCTTCTCTGCCAAACTTGGTCTTAATATATCTTGCTCTTCTGCACACTTTCAGTTTATTTATTTGTATCAATGTGGACTTGAATTTATATTCTGGTGGCTGTATCTGACTTAGTATTGCTGAATACAAACCACCCTGGCACTTAATATTAGGACATCTTAAGGTTTATTAGTTCTTGAGTCAGAAATTCAGATGTTAGGAGAGGCTTGTCTTTCTGCAATGTGGGGAATGGAAGGCAGCAGCATTTTGACATCTGGGGCGGAAAGCTAACATTGTTCCCTTTGCACTCTGTTGGTGTAGGGAGCTCCAACGTTCTGCCTAGCATTCAAAAAGGTAGCATGCAAATGCCATACCTGTTTGGGAGGAGTATTGGGTCCTTTGTAAGGCAGCATGTGGGAGAGGAGCCGCGGTTTCATAAATTGTTGGAAAACTCAGTGTGCTGCTGGTCTTATAAATTGCCCAGATTGTCCCAATTTTGGCCTGAGGGAATGAACCTCCAAGGTGTTTTTTTTTTTTTTTTTTTTTTTTTTTTGTCATTTTGACATGTCTCATGATACTAGAGCCACTGCCTTACTTTTTTGGTGCAAGATACTCTAAACTCATCTTTTTGCCTAGGGTTTCCCCCCCCCCCCCCCTTTAAAAGTAGTATTTGGAAATTGAGGTTGAGGCCCTCTTTGTGCTCACTGCTGCAGCATCCTGTGATGCCTTCTAGGCTGTTTCCTGCATGTAGCTGTAGGATGTACCCTCACTTTTTTTGTATGGTGGTGGCTTTCTTTCTTTTTTTCTTTCTTTCTTTTCTTGTCTTCTCTTTTCTTTTGGTGGTACCGGTAGTTGATCCCAGGGCCTTCACACTGAGCCACATCCTCAGCCCTTTTATTTTGTGACGAGGTCTAAGTTGCTTATGCTAGGGATCCTCCTCCCTCTGCCACACAGAATCCTGTCATGATAGTCATGTGCCACTGTGCCTGAAGGTTTTTATATCTCTATATGTTGAAAATGATGAGGTTACCATTAGTGCCTTATAGTGTGGTCAAGTATCACAGAATTTATTTGAATTTTATGCCATTTCTGGTACATTAAAAGTGCATTTATAATATAATGGCTGTTAGCACAGTTACATAGTTATGCATGTGTCACCACTACTAATTTTCTTTTAACATTGCCATTGTTTTAGAAAGAGGCCCTTTTCCCTTGGCCATCACCTCCCTGTTTGCCCTGGCTGCAGGCAACTGCTATTGGATTTCCTGTCTTCCTATGTATCTGTGCCTTACACTTCATCTCCATGGACTCACACAATTTGTGGTCTTTTATGTCTGGTTTCTGTTACTGAAAATGTTTTCAAGGCACATTCATACTGTGGTATGTATCATTGCTTCGCTTGTTTTTATGACTTAAAATATGGGCAATACTAGATTTTATTTATCCAGTCATCATTTACTTTGTTGATACCTTTTGACTGTTCTGAGCAATGCTGCCCTGAAATCCTTGCCCAGTTTTTGTTTGTGAATATGTTTCTCATTTCTCTGAGTGACATTGCTGGTTTAAAATGGTGCCTGTATGCTTGGTGTTTTAAGGGACTGCCAAATTGTTTTCCAAACTAGCTCTAATCATTTTACCTTACTAATGGCAGCATATGAGTCCTGATTCCACATTCTTGCCAATATATGTTGTCCTTTCTTTCTTTCTAATTATTGACATTCTTATAGATACGAAGCACTGTTTTATGGTTTTGATTTGCACTTCTGTATTGGCTAGTTACTGATAACTGAACATCTTTTTATATGTTTAATGGACATGTATATCTACTTTGGAAAAGTTCAGATTCTTTGCCCATTTTAAAGTTGGGTCATATGTCTCTTAATTCTTTTAAGAGTTTCTTTTATTTGGATATCATGTCAGAACTCTGATTTGAAAATATTTTTTCTTCATACAATTTTTTCTGGGGTGACTTTAGAAACATTAAAGTATTTAATTTTGGTAAAGTCCTGTGACATGTTATTATTGGTCCTTTTTGGATAATATCTAAAAATCTATTGCCAAATATAAATCTAAAGATTAATGCCAGCATTTCTTTAGAAGAGTTTTATAGTTTAGCTCTTCTGTGTAGGTGGTTTTATCATTTGGAGGTGTGTGTGTTTGTGTGTGTGTGTGTGTGTGTGGTATAAGGAAGGAGGCTAATCTTAGGCTTTCACGTTGTTGAGCCATCTCTTGAAAAATTGTACTGTGTTCCTAGTGTTTTACCAATTCTGTTAAAAGTTGTGTTTTGTGTGTTCATATTAAAGTTCTATTTTCTTTCCTTTTAAGGAAAATTTCAAAAATGTTTCAAATTCCAGTGGAAAATCTTGACAACATCAGAAAGGTGCGGAAAAGGGTGAAAGGCATCCTTACGGATATTGGGCTGGACAGCTGCAAGGAGTTGTTGAAGGTAAGTGGATATAAATAACAAACAGTTAAAGTGATCCTAGATATCCTAGTTTGGGCCTGTAGCGTGTCTTCTGAAGAATGTTTTAGAAATGGGTAAGATTCCTCAAAGTGGGAATAGCTAATACTTCAGATTGTTGTGTAAAAGCATCATTAGCACTAACTTATGCCTGTTTGACTAAGAGTGACCTATTTAAGCTGCTCAAGTTTTTAAAGCTAATTTTAGGAGGAAAATTTCATAGTTACTAGTTATAAAATATATACTCTGATGTTTGAAGGCCTTATGTTGAATTATTTATTGTTTTAGCAAAAGAGGACTAATTTTCCAGTATTGTTAGAGTATCGGCAAATGGCCAGGTATATGTGATATGATAGGGCTTCTTTTTTTCTTTTTTGTCTTGATTATGAACTTATATATGCAGCCTTTATAAATTAAGGTCCTAGTCAGTGACTTTGTTGGTATTGTTATTTTTTTATATTATAACATACAGAATATATAGTTAGCAAATAGTTTTAAAATGTTAAATAAGGGTTGCTGTGTATCTTTGTAGCCATTGATGATTCTTTGATTGTATGTGTAGAAATACAGGCAGTGTTTACTTTGAATTTTTAGAGCTTGTAAAGAATTTGGGTCAGACTCCTTAGGAAGAGCTAAGTTCCTTAATCTTCAGGTTTCAGACTTTCAACCAAATTTTTACTTACAAAAAGGCAATTTGACTGAAAGGTTCATAGTTACCCGATTTCCCCTCAATATTGAAAGTTAATCTCTACTCTGAAGTAGCCAATTTAATTTCTGGAAGGTCCCATAATGGTGGCTACTCAGGTGTTCCCTTCTCAGAGAGATCTTCACATGCCACCCTCTACCTGTGTTCTTTGCTCCTGTATCTGTTTTCTTCAGAGCCTTCATACTTCTTGATTTTATGCTTAGTTGTCTGTGTCTTTCCTTTGAATGTGGGGAGAAAGGGACCTTGTTGTCTTGTTATCTGCTGTTCTGCCTGCAGTCAGAGTGGAGTCTGACTCATGAATGCTTTACAGGTGTTTTTGGCAGTGAGTGAATAAAAGTAAAACTCAAGTACAGCAACACTAACAAAACTATAGCTGAAAGTTCACGTGGGAAGTGTAAAGATAGGGAAAGATACTGAAGGGTAGGGGTATTCAGTAGAGCCTGTTTTTAATGAACAGTCCTAAAATAAAAATTTTGGAAATCTTTGCTTGCAAGTCTTATGCATTTGGAAGAAAGCAGAGGTTATTGGAGGGCAGGATTGAGAATGGGATATTTTGCTGAGTGGGCTGTGGGCACATACAAACTTCATTAGGAATATGGAAGTAATGTGATGAGGTGATACTTGTAGAGGACATAGACTTCAACACCTGAGAACACAGGTGTGAACATAGGCTATGGAAGCTACAAGTGGTGATGCCTAGGCACTTCTCTGAACCCTGCTTCACTCGTGAAGGGTGCCGCAGAAGTGGATCTTGCAGAAAAGGTAGTGCTTTCTGCGGATAGACTGAGCATATTCTTTTGATCACTACAAGATTAAGCAGAAACTTTTTATTTTAATATGAGGTGTTAACGGTCTAACCTTGGATAAATGAGTTATCCTGGGTTTTGGTTTCTCATAGTCACAGGGAAATAATGTGAAAAACTACTTAGGATTCTTAGCCCTGTTAGGGAAACGGCACTCAGCAGAATCTGAGACAAACTTGGGATAGTCATAGTGCAAAGGGGACAGAATAGTCACATTTAGTGGGAATGCCGTTGTAGTCTTAGTGGTGGAGTTGAGAGAGGAGTGGTTTTGCTTTTTGTTTAGTTTGTTTTGTAACAAATGGATAGAGTTCTCCAGTGGAAAAAATTGACATGAATTTTGAGCCTTGACCTGATTGGCTTCTGTCAGAGTAAGCCGAATTCAGTTATTTGCATGCTCTGTTTGGAAGTGATAATTCCAGCTTACGGAAAAGTTACAAGGATATGTACGCAAGAATCTGATGCAGGAGGATTGCTATGAGTTTAAGTCCATCCTGGGCTACATAAGTGAGCTCAGAGCCAGCCTGGACTCCAGACCAAGATCGTACTTCATTTAAAAAAAAAAAAGTTACAAGGATAAAAATGATACAGCAGCACTCATTACCCCTTTCACAGACTCATGGTTGTGACTATGTTATACATTTGCTTTGGTAGTTCCTCTTGCTGTGTACTTGGTACGTGTATATTTCCCCCCAAACTGTTGCAAAGTAAGTTGTGTACTTTACGACTGTTTTTACCTAAATACCTGTATTTACCATATAAATATACTGTATTTACTAATAATGTGGATAGTCTTTTATGTTCCTGCACGGTGTTTTTCATCTTATGTGAATGTATAACAGTAGAATATTTTTATCTAACCCAATCATGTCTAGCTTTGTTTTCCAAATGAATCCAGTCTAAAGTAAGTTACTGCATTTGGTTTTTATGTCTTCCAGATGGAAGTAGGAGTAGGGAAGTGGTGGAAAATGAGAGAGTAGGGGCTGTGTGAGGGACAGGGAGGCAGAGAGCAGCATCAGAGTCAGTCCCGGGAAGGCTGGCTGAGCAGCCATGAGCTGAGGCTCCAAGCTCCTACCATGTTCATCATACCCCATTAGACTCCACTGACACAAGGCAGCAGCGGAGAAGTAAAATTATTAAGAATTTTAAGGTGGAAGCCGCCGAGCATTTACCCTGTGAGTGTAGGCGTTCTGTGCCTTAATCAGTCCCATACTAGTGAAGCCACATACGAAATAAAGTTTGTCATTTCAACCAGTCTTCCTTCTTTCTTTCTCTCCTGCTCACCACTCCCCCACTCCTCCCACCCTCCTTTATTTTTTTGAGATGTGGCTCTCTCTTATCCAGGCTAGCCTTCAGCCTCTAAGCTCAAATGATCACCTGTCTCAGCCTCTTGAGTAGCTGGGACTACAGGCATTTACTACACTTGGCTTCCATTTTAACCATTTTAAAATATGCAATTCAGAAGCATTATTTACATTTACAAAATTTTACAACCAACACCATTATTTCCCTAATTTTTCATTTTCTCAAATAGAAACTGTAACCATTAAGTAGTAACGTCCTACCCCACCCTTCCATCCCTAATGCCTGCTGATTTCTAATCTGCCTGTCACTAAGATGAATTGTCTACAGTAGATACTCCATGTAAGTGGAATCATATGCTACTTATTGGACCTTTAATGTCTGGTTTATATGACTTTGCATAGTGTTTTCAAGCTCTGTCTGTGTTAAGATGAATTTCAAAACATTCCTTGTTGTGGCTCAGTAATATTCCATTGTCCAGTTATACCACATGCATTTACCACTTCCTTTGTTGATACAGACATTGAATTAAATTCACCTTTGGTTATTGTAAACAGTGCTGCAAAGAACCCTGCCATTCAGGTATTTTAAGTTCATTTTACATTACTTTGGGTGTATACCTAGGAGTGTAGTACAGTGATTTTGTTGAGCATCTTGAGGAATTTCTGTATTTTTCTCTGTGAAAGTGCATCATTTGACATTCCTAACAGCAATGTATGATCCCAGTTTATTCATACCATCACCGGCCCTTGTTATTTCCTTTTTTCCTTCTCTTCCTCTTTTTCATCCTCCTTTTCTAAATTCTCTTCTCTCCTTCACTTTCTTGTCAGTCCTATTAGGTGTGAAGTGGTGTCTGATAGTGGTTTTATTTATTTTGAGACAGAATCTTACTGTGTTGATAGTGGCTCTGGTAGTTTGGATCTTGAGTTCCCCCCAAAGCCTCATGTATTTGAATTGTGTGTTATTGGGAGGCAGAGCTTGGCAGGAAGGGGTGAATGTTTCGAGTTTGGCCTGGAGGACTGTATCAACTTGCTGAGGTCGGGGGTTGCCCAGGACAGAGCTTTCAGGTGTTTGTTATTGACTTGTGGATCAGGATATGAAGGAAGGGCACCCACCGTGCGTGCGTGTTGTGTGTGTGTGGGGGGGGGGGAGCGGGGGCGGTGGCAACTGGAAGCTCTGAACTAAGTAAAGGAAGAAGAAACACGGTTGCAGCTGCTTCCTGGGAGAGCAGTCTGCGTGCTCCTACTTGACTTGGCTTCGGTCTGTGACAGGGTGAGCAGCTTTCCAGTTCTCTCTGCTGTATACCTTCATCGTCGCCAATTGCCCCATGATTGGCCTCTGTGAAACCTTCTGAAACTGGGAGCTAAATAAGTCTTTCCTTTCTTAAATTGTGGATGCTGGGTATTTTGTCACTCCAACTGCACTGATAAAGTGGAACAGGGTTTTAAATTGTATTTTATTTAAAACAAATGATATCGATTATCTTTTCATGTCCTTGTTGGCCATTTATAAATCCCTATACAAGTCATTTTCTCATTTTTTAATCAGGTTGTTTAACTTCCTATTACTGAGTTGTGGGATTTTTTATATTTTGGGTATTAAGCTCTTTTCAGGTAATTCGATTTGCAGCTGTTTTTCACATTCTGTAAGTCCCTCCTCGGTTTATGGTGCTGAGGATCAGCCTGAGGCGTTGTGGATGATCGGCAGGAGTAACTGGGCTACATCCCCAGTTTACTTTCTTGATTGCCCTTTGATGTACAAGTGTTTAAATTTGATGAATTTTGTCTTTTCTCATGGTTGTGGTGCTTTTTATATCATATTTGACAATCTATTGCCAAGTCCAAAGTCACGAAGATTTTTTTTTTTAACCTAAGCTTTACTGTTTTAACTTTAGTTTAAGTTGTCAGTCTCTTTAGAGTTTTTGTTTGTGGTATGAAGTAGGGATCCAAGTTCACTGTATTACGTAGCTATACAGTGGTTCCAGCACTACCTGTTGAAGAGGCTCTTTTCCCCCTTTGAATAGACAGATTCCTGTTGAAAAGAGTTGTAGATGTATGAGTTTATGGGTTCTCATTTGCTGCTGGAGGACATGTCCTTCTGTGCCAGGGCAATGCTATTTGTATATTCTGAAGCCAGGAAATAATGCATCTTCCCACTTGGCCCCCAACTCCCATATATCACTTTGTCTGCTTGAGACTGTTTTAGTTACTTATCATTGCTGTGACAAAAATAACCCAACATCACAACTTTAGGGAAGAAAGATTTATATAGCTCACAACTTGAGAAGGTCTCTCACATACAGTCCCTTCATGGAGCAGCCCGTAATAGTGAAGGCACGTGGCAGAGACTGGAGAGCTGCTCACCGTATTGCCCATAGAAGCCAAGTGAGGCAGGAGCAAAGTGAAGTCTGCAGACTGGCTAGGCTAGAGCTTTCCCATGAACAAGCTGTAGCAATGTTTCTTCTTCCTTCCTGTAATTACTTCAAGCTGCTAGTTTTCTGGGTGTCCCTCCCCTCCCCACGGTGGGTGCCCTGTCCCATTTCCTGGTCCACAAGTCACTAGCGAACACCCGAAAGCTCTGCCCTGGGTCACCCCCGATCTCAGTAAGTTGATACCATCCCTCCCAGATCAAAACCCCAGACGTTGACCCCTTCCCATCAAGCTCTGCCTCCCCAAAACACAGTTCCAAATACATGCGGCTTCTGGGGACATAGAATATCCAAAATGTAGCAGAGGCCTCCTTGAAATTTCTTATGTGAAATGACCTTTCAGTGTCTGTATAAAAGACTGTTGGAAATTTGATACGGATTGTGTTGTACATCACTTGGAGTATTATTGATGCCTTAACAATTTTCTTAACTGTGAATTTTTTTAATGGTCCTGGAGCCTTTACACTAACATATATCCCTAGCTTTTAATTTTTAAATATTTATTTATTGAGACAGGGTCTTTCTCTGTAGTCCAGGCTGATCCTGAACTGTGCAGCCAAAGCTGACCTCAAATACATGGCAGTCTTTCTACCTCAGGCTCCTGAGTGCTGGATTTATTGGCATGTACCACCATGCCTGGCTTATGCGGTGCTTGGGAATTGAACTCAGGACCTTGTACTTCCTTGACGAACACTTTAACTGTGGAACTGCTGAGCTTTTCCTCCAGCCCTTCCCCAGTTTTTTAAACAATTATTACTTTGAAATACAGTTTTGTTTATTTGCTGAGTTGCCTAGGCTAGGTTTGAATTTGGCAATCCTCCTACTTCGGCTTCCCAGAGTGCTGAGATTATAGGTATGTGCCACCCTGCGCAGCTTTGCCTGTGAACATATTTTACTTATTTAGGTCTTTACTTTCCATAATGTTTTGTAGTTTTCACTGTATGTCTTACATGTCTGTGGTTAAATTTCTGTCAAATTCTTACATTCTTGATATAAATGGGATTTATTCTTAATTTCCTTTCTACATTTTTCTTTGCAGATGTATAAAACAGCAGAAAACAGTGAATCAATGAAAATGGGACAAGTTAAAAACTTGAGAAATGTAAACTCAACCTAATTAATGATCGCATTAAGTTACAGGGTTTGGCAAACTTCTTTTGTAAAGGACCAGAAAATTGGTTCCAGTGAAGCTTATTTACAAAAAAGACAGCAAACCAGGTTTAGCCCTCAGGCTGTATTTGCCTATTGCTGGTGTAAATATTCAAATTGAGAGGCATATGAACTGTTGGACAGGATAAATAAGACCCAATTATATGCTGCTTACCAAAATATCACTTATAGGACATATATGAATTCAACGTTAAAAAAGAGGAGAGGAAATATGCCATGCTACCACTGGTTTAACAATAACAACAACAACAACAAAAGCTAGAGAAGTTCAGGTAGTATCACAGTAGATGTCAGGAGAAAAGAATGTTAGTAAATCCCAGAATAATGAGAGAGGGATCAATTTGTACAAATAGTTTGAATGTGTATAAAAGAGTTTAAAAATCACAAAAGCTGACAGCATTGGAAAGAGAAATCTATTGAAAATTATGGTTGGACTTGTCAACATTGTGGTCTTTCAATAATTAATAGAATGAGTGCCCAAAAGTCAGAAAGAATGAGAAAGACTTAACTATGCTATCAATCAACCTGACCCTAGAAGCAATTAACCAAGCCATATCTTATGCTGAGGTACAAACTAGTTTCAGTAAATTTAAACAGACTAAACTGACGAGCTAGCATAGTCTCTGAACAAAAAAAAATTAATTTAAAACTCGTACCCCCATATCTATAAACAGCACACTTACATTATCTGTGAATCAAGGAGGAAATTACAGAAGAAACTAGGGAATACTTCAAGCCAAATGAGAAAGGCAGTACAATAAATGATCTTTGTAGAATGCGGCTAAAGTAGGAATTTTTGACACTAGGTATTAGAAAAGATGAGAAAGAAAAAATTCAGCTATCACCTTAAGAAACTAAATTTTAAAACTAAGTAATTGAACTCAAAACAGAATACTGAGACAACAAGCTGAAATAAATGAAATAAAAGACCAAAACAAATAAAGCAACATAACAAGAAGCTGTGTCTTCCAAAAGACCAGTATATAGGGAACAAGTGTCCCCTCTCTCGTAATGTTTTTTTTTCTTTCTCACAAGAACGAACAACTTTACTAATCTTTTCAAGTTTCTCATCTCAAAGTTTGTTTTTTACTTGACAGAGTCTCAGTCTGTAGTCCAGGCTGATACTGAACTCACGGAGTCCAGGCTGGCCTTGAACTTACAGCAGTCCTTCTGCCTCAGCCCCGTGGGTGCTGGGATCACAGGCATGAGTCGCCATGCTCTGTTAATTTTTATGTGGTATAGGGGGACTGAACCGAGGGCCTTATGGTTGCTAGGTAGGCACTGTAACCACGGAGCTATGCCCCCAACCCTTGCCTTGTTAATTATGCAGTGTACTCTACCTAATACGCTGCTTCATGTGTCATGTGAGAACCTTGGGGTGATACGCCTCTCCCTCCTTTCTGCCCGTTGTTTTGTGGCTGTAAATCGCCTTACATTTACGTGGTTGTAAACCTCCAAGTGCTTTGTTGTTTTTATATAAAGCTGTATAAAAGAGCAAGTAAATTACTTTAGTCACTCATTTGCTATTCCTGGTATTCCTCATTCCTTTATCAGGTGTGAGAATATCTGGCCCATAGGCCATATGATCCAGCCCAGCATTATTTTAAGGGAGAGTTAATGAAAGGTTTTACCAAATATAGCACGCTGATTTTCACTCGATAATTTTGTATGCCCTGTGAATGATTATATAGATGTCCAGATGACCATTGGCAGAAAACAGTTTTTCACACCACACCTGCATTATATGGCTTTTTCTCTGAGAAAAAGTCTTTTCTTTAGGAAGGTAATTCTGCTAGAGTTCTTGTATTTTCCCTTTAGTGTTTTGAAGATGTTGCTGTACTGTGACTTTGGAGGCATCTACTCCAGCAGTGTCTTTTTCATCACTTTAGTGTTCTGTTTTCAGAATTTGATGTCTGTATTCATATTTGTGTTTCTTTTGTTTGGGTCTCCTGAGCTTGGAGTTGAGGGTTTGTTGTGTTCATTGGATTTGGAAAACCTCTTGTCCATTCTCTGCTGTCTTGAGAGTCCAGATGCATAGTTTACCTGCTGGTGTTTCCCATAGCTTTCTGGAGCCCACAGGAGTTTCTGCACTCTTCTGCTATTTTTAATCCTGTGCTGTGTGTTTTTCATTATAAGTAATGCAACTGTTATTTATAGAACTGCAGTTTGGGTCATTTTTAAGTGTCTGTCACTTTTTTCCTTATGACATTCAAACTTTCTATCATTGTGCTCCTCGTTTTGAGTCCTATTTTTCTGCTATTTGGTATGATTAGTTTTTGAGTGGGTGCTAGATACTGATTATGGTTGGTGGTTTCCTTTAGATACCTTTGGGCTTTGTTCTGAGATTAAAGGTCTGGTTTGAACCTCTTGCAGCTTGGTTTTGAACTTGGCTGTTAGCATGGCTCCTAACAGCTGCGGGCTTTGGGCATGCTGTGGAGGTGGTGCTTTCTGTCTGCGAGGCTGCATTCTCGTGGCTGGGCCTCTTGGCTTTTTTTAAATTTAAATTTAAATTTTTATTTTTTGGCTGGGCCTCTTGGCTTTTTTGTTTTGTTTTGTTTTGTTTTGGTAGAGGTCTTAATTCCTGCCCTCCTTTATTTACTTATTTGTTTCTGCTATTACAGCAGTATCTTTTTAACTTCTGTAAATTTGTTTATTGCTTTGTTTGCTTGTTTATTTATTTACTTATTTTTTGAGACAGGGTCTTGCTCTGTCGTCCTGAACTTCACTTTGTAGCCCAGGCTGGCCTTGGACTCATGGCAATCCTCCTCCTCAGCCTCCTGAGTGCTGGCATTATGGGCGTGCACCACCATGCCCAGCTTTATGTGGTACTGAGGAATCAAACTTGTGCCCTTGTGCTTGCTGGGAAGCACTTTAACTGCTGCGCCTTTCCTCCAGTCCCTAACTTAAATAATTTTAATGTAAGTTACGTTAACTAATAATTCATTAGATACTCATAAAAGAATAATTAGAAAGCATCAAGATATTTACCTCTATAGTGACAGTGCATATAGGAATATGTTTTAAGTTAGGATTGTGTTCTTATATGTTTGTTAAGATTTAATTTATATTTCTTTGGATGTTTCCCAGTATTTGTGCTTATTTCTTCTGTGTTAGATGTTTTTACTGTTTGTTGGGATGAGGATAAAGGACATGTGTCGTTTGTGCTTCATCTTTTCAGATAACTCTGAAAATGCCTTCTTCTTTCCTGTTTAAATCATAACGTTCTTTTCTGTGTTCTTAATTCATGTGCCCAGACAGTCTACGAGCCTTGGTATTATTGCTGGAGGCAGTTCTGTTTTTCCCTGGCTCGAGTGAGTGTGCATGCTTGTTTGCTTTCTTGGTTGGGGAATTGGAACCCAGGACTCCTGAAGTTCAGGAAAGTGCTCTGCCACTGACCTACGTTTCTAGTCCTTTCCAAAGATTTGAGAAAAGGTCTTGTGCAGTTGTTCAGGCTAGCCTCAAACTTGCCAAGTAGTTAGTGTTACAGTCATCTGCCACCATGCCTGGCTTCTTTAATATTAAAAATAACAATTATTATAGCAGTATTATAAACTATCAATATTATAAAATATGAGATACAAGCAACCTTTTTTAGATAGTGGAGTTTAAAGTATTACATTGCTACCATTCAGTAATTTCTGCACCCAGCACTCAGTTGGTTAGCCTTGTCTGTAGGAGACCTCTTTTTCCAAGAACATAGTGATTAGGCCTTCTTTCTGTTTTTTTTTTTTTTTTTCCTTTTTCAGTTATCTCTGTCAAAGTGTCACTGAATGTTCACCTTATACCTAATCCATATATTCTGATTCCGGCAAACCTTTTGATACCGACTTAGGCTGGTTGGTTGGCTCAGGGTATGTCTTTCCTGTTACCCTGACTTGGGTTCTGTGAAGACACCAGTCCATATATTCGGTTTAGCTCAGCCCTGCCTCTGATGTTCTTGAGGTTGAGAAGTTCGCTAGAAAGGCCCGGTTGATTCAACTGACTAGAGTATACTTTATGTAATTTTGCAGTCCTGAATCATATCAGGAATAT
This sequence comes from Ctenodactylus gundi, assembly GCA_004027205.1. Classification (NCBI taxonomy): domain Eukaryota; kingdom Metazoa; phylum Chordata; class Mammalia; order Rodentia; family Ctenodactylidae; genus Ctenodactylus; species Ctenodactylus gundi. The sequence goes on along the minus strand of PVKB01000096.1, from coordinate 116,352 downwards.
TGTAATGTCTTGTTGCTGTACTACAGTGTCAGCAGTGTCCTTCATCACCACATTTTCCCTGTTGACCAGGAAGTGATGCATTCAGCATCTGTTGATAACGTGGTAGAGGTTGTTGATGAACAGGACTCCTCTGGTCCTATCATTGATGTGTGTTGATGTGTGTTAACATTCCTGGGTAAACATTTTGAAGTGTGGAGACCTCTGGAAAGGCAACATGAACTTCTTTTGTTCTTTCTTTCGTCTTTTTTTTTTTTTTTTTTTTTTTTTTTTTTTTTTTTTTTTTTTTTTTTTTTTTTTTTTTTTTTTTTTTTTTTTTTTTTTTTTTTTTTTTTTTTTTTTTTTTTTTTTTTTTTTTTTTTTTTGCAGTACAAGGAGATTGAACCTAGGGACTGTGTCCCTAGCCCATTTTTATTTTTATCTTGAGTTACCCATGTAGGGTGTGATTTTGTAATTCTCCTATGTCAGCCTCCCAGAGTGCTGGGGTTACACATATGTATCACCACACCTAGCTTTATTCTTTCTTTTGAGGTATCACTCTTCATAATAGTTTATAACCTTTTTGTGGTGATTTGTGAATTTTTAAGGCTTTCTGGCATATTGGGTTTTCCATGGTTTAATGTGTTTGGGTTCTGTGCAGCTATTGACATTTATTTATTTATTTTAAAGATGGTGCTGGAGATGGAACCTAGTGCCAGCAAAAGCTAGGCAAGCACTCTGTGCATCCTAGCTCCCACGGATCTTTCTGATGCTCAAATGTTAAAACGTGTGCATGGCTCCTGGTGCTTTCATCATGACAATGGCCCAATAATTCTGTAATGAGCATCTGTCTCATTTGTACCTTTTCCAAGTTCTCAGATTACTGCCTTGTGCTGTGGGCCAACTCTTGATTGCTAGTAGGGCTGCTTTGCAGGATTGTTTACTACTTATGGTCATGACTTGTCCTTTCTTTGCCTACTTCTTGATACACTTCACAGTTTTATATGAATGAATTATGTTGCCAAGTGTTTTGAATGACTATGCTTTTCAGACATTATGGGACATACTGAGGACAAAACAGAAAGTATCAAATCAGAAAGTATCATGAGACATATGAACTGGAAGAAATACTACATTTAGACTTGTGAAATGTTTTTCACATACTTTTTCCTTTAATGCATGTCTTTTGCTCTTTCACACTTTCATTTGAAAACCTCTGTGACATCATCATGCTCTGCCTTTCTCTGAGATCTACCCCCTCTTTTCGTTCCCTCCTCCCCTGTGGGCTACTCCCCACTCCTGTCATGCTCAGGTCAGGCCAACTGGGTGCCACCTGTATTTTTTATGCTCTCCACCCCTCAGAAAAACTTGATAACATTTACTCCCAGTGCGAGACAATATTTACTTGTGAAGCCTTTTGTTTTTGGTTCTAGGCTGGAACCTGACTTAATTGTGGTTAGATCCCCAGAGTCGAACAGTGACTATTTGAGGTTTATGTTAATGTTGAAGACACGGTGAAACACATTACTGCGTACCTTTATGTCTTGTAACCTCCTTTTTGTCCTTCCATCAAGATCATTCCTACTCTATGTAAGCTGCAAGTGGACGAAGTCCCACTTCCTCCTTTTCCCCCTTTCCCTGTCTTCTGGTTTATTTGCTTCTAGCCACTCTCCAGCCTGTGATAAGGTTTCCCTCCTTCTTTTGTCTTTCTTTCTTTCTTTCTTTCTTTTTTTTTTTTGGCTGTACTGAGATTGAATCCAGGGCTTCGTACATGCTAAGCAAGTTCTCTCACATCCCTAGCCATTTTTATTTTAATTCCTTGATAGGGTCTCATCAGGTTGCCCCCAGATTGACCTCAAACTTGTGATTCCCCCTGCCTCAGCCTCCTGCAAAGAATTACAGGTTAGTGCCTCTGACCAGTTCCAGTTTCCTCACAATGTTTTCTGCTCTTTCTCACTGGAGCATGACTTTTATTTTAAAGTATGCTTTTATTTATCTATTATTTATATAACACATCCCTTTGCCCTTCCCGCCCTATCAAGTACCCCCCCCCTTCCTTTTCTTTCCCCACAAAGTCTGCTTACTTCTGCCTGTTTTATTTTTTATTTCTTTTTATTGTTTGGTTTTCTCATATTAGGCCAATCATGTGATGTATGTTTAACCTTCTGTGTCTGATTCATTTTGCTCAGCATAATGGTCTCAAGGTACATCCATTTTCCTACAGATGACTCAAATTTGTGAGACTAATTTATGGCAGAGTAGCGTGGCATATGTACATAGACCACATCTTATTTATCCATTCGTCTGTTGTCAGGCATATTGGCTTCTTCCAAGATTTAGCTATTATAACTTGTGCTGCTGTAATCATGGGTATGATGTGTGGCTCTTGTATGATGACTTTAGCTATTTTGGGAAGATACCTAGAAGAGCTATAGCTGAGTCAAGTAAATATCTATTTTCAGCTTTCTATAATGGTCACACCAGTTTACAGTCCTACCAACAATGTAGGAGGTTTCCTTTTTCCCCGTAGCCTAGCCAGCATTTGTTGATTTTTGAGTTTAGAGTTAGATGGAACTTCATTGCTGTTTTGATTTCCACTTCTCTGATGACTGAAGATGCTGAACATCTTTTCCATTTATTTATTGGCCATTTGGACTTCTTCTAAAAGCTGTATTTTAGATGCTTGTTTTTTGGCTGGGCCTTTTATTTTTGAGGGTCTGAGTTATTCCCATTCTTTGTATATTCTTAATAATAGTTTCTGTTTGAGAAATCATGGTCAGATTTTTTTTTCACATCCCATTGGTTCCCTGTTCATTCTGTTGGTTGTTTCTTTTTCTGTTGAGAAGTTAAATTTGTGATAGTCCCATTTGTTGGTTCTCCCTGTTATCTCATATGCTTTGGGTGTTTTATTGAGGATGTTTTTGCCTACACCTGTGTCTTCAGGGGTTTTACCTATTTTTTCTTCCAACAAGTTCAGTGTTTCCATTTTAATGTCTAGGTCTTTGATCTGTTTTGAATTGATTTTGATACATGGTGAAAGACTTGGGTCTAGTTTTGTTCTTCTGCACATGGCTAACCAGTTTTCCCAACACCGTTTGTTAAAGAGGCTATCTTTTCATGTTTTCATCCCTTGGTCGAAGATGAGATGTATGAAGGTACTTGAGGATGTCTCTATAGCCTCAATTCTGTTCCACTGATCCACCTGTCTTTTTGTGCCAATGTGATTTTTTTTAATCACTGTTGCTTTGTAATATAATTTGATGTCTTGTACTTTGATGCTTCTTGGTTTTGTTTTGTTGCGTGAAATAGTTTTGACTCTTCTCAGTCTCTTCTAGTTCACATCAGTTTTTGAATCACTTTTTTTTACTTCTATGAAGAATGCTATTGATATCTCGATTGGGATTGCATTGAATCTGTTTATCAGTTTTGATAGTATGGCCATTTTGACAGTGTTGATTCTGCCTCTCCAGGAATAGGAGAGGTATTTACATTTTCTTAAATTCTCTTCAATTTCTGTTTTTCAGAGTACTATAGTTTTCAGTATAGAAGTCCATCACTTGCTTAGTTAGGATGATTCCTAGGTATCGAATTTTCTTTGAGACAAATTGTTTTTCTGATCTCTTTCTCTGTGTTTTCTTTGTTGGGTAGAAGAATGCTATTGATTTTTGTGTATTGATAGTATGTCCTTCAATTTGGCTGAATATATTTGTTCTAAGAGTCACTGGTGGAGTTTTTGGGGTCATTTCTGTAAGTGATCATATCATGTGTAAATAAGGATAGTTTAACTTCTTCCTTTACAATGAGTTTTCCCTTTACTCCATTCCCTTGCTTGATTGGTCTGGCTAAGCTTGAACCCTATCTTGAACAGAAGTGGTGAGAATGGACATTCTGATTTGTTTCTGATTTGAGGGGAAAGTCTTCAAATTTTTCCCCATTTAGGATGTATTGGCGGTAGGATTGTCATAAAATGCTTCTATCAGTTGGAGGTAATACCTTTCTATACCTTTTTATCAGTTTTGGTTAGGAAGGGATGTTGTATTTTGTCAGAGGCCTTTTCTGCCTCTATTGAGATAATCATGTTATATTTTTTTATTTTGGCCTGAGAAAGACATTATTTGAGTGAAAAATGACTATTTCCAACTGAGAATAAAACCTCCTGCATATTATAGATCTTGATTGAAATGACTGCCCTGAAAGACATTCAAAGTATAATATAAAAGTATACTTTCACTCTCTGAGACAAATAACTGCATAGTAAAGGTAGTAGACTGTGTTTAGGGTAAAATTCTCTTTATTTTGAGTTATTTTTCTATTTCTGTGCTCAAAGAGTTTCATGAATTTTTACAATTCTTACATATGTTTGGCTTTCATACACAATATGTAGGTAGTTATTTGCTGAAAGTCTCATCTGTTTATTTCTTATGAAACTGATTGTTGTTGTTGTTGTTGTGTTTTTGAGACAGGGCCTTGCCTTGTAGTCCAGGCTGGTCCTGAACCCACTGTGTAGCCCAGGCTGACCTCGAACACAGGGCAATCCTTCTGCCTTGGCCTCCCCAATGCTGGGATAATAGGTTTGGGCCACTAGTCTCAGCTTTGAAACTGTAATTTTACATTAGGTTATTTTAACCTTTTCTTCAGGTATCATACTTAGATACTCTAATCAGAATTTACCAGTGTCTAAATTTTCTTTGTTTTGTATATTTCTTAGGTGTCAGGTAATTTTGTTGGATTCTAATATTTACCTTCTGAATTTAAATAATTTTTTCCTCCATTTTTAAAAGGAACTTAAAGGATTTGATCCAGGAGAGAAGTACTTTTATAACACATCATGGGGAGATGTTTCTGTCTGGGAACCTTCTGGAAAGAAAGTGGTATGTATTTCTATATTTGATTGTCATTGAGGGTGTGAAATTAATCTGAGAAAACATCACAAGTTTTGAGGTTGTTGGTGTGTATTAATGATAAGAAGGCATAAAATACCTCTTCAAGGAGGTGAGAGAAAAATAAATTTCAGTTTGGCCATTCAGGATTATTGTTGATTTTAGGGTTTTCTGCATAAAGGGTTAATCCAGCGGTGCAGTGAAACTTTTCTTATTTTTATTTTATTTTATTTTTGAGACAGTGTCTCACTTTCCATTGAGGCTATTGTTTGTTGTTGATTATAGAAAGCTAGCAGACCTTTAGTTTGATACCTCTCTTGAGGAAATGCTGCTGGCCATGGTAGCTTCTGCCTGTAGTCCCATCACTCTGGGAGGGTGAGACACAAGGATCACAAGTTTGAGTCCATCCAGGGCAACTTAACAAGACCTTGTTGCAAAATAAAAATGAAATAGGCCTGAGGTGTTGTGTGGTTTAATACCTAGTATTGGGTGGGGTAAAGGAAAGGAAATTGCTATGATACTAAGTGCATAAGATCATAGAACTTTAATGACATTTCATGAAAAATGGTAGCCCTTCATGTATGGCAGTAGACCCATGAGATCATAATGAAATTGAAAAATTTGTATCACTTATTAATTGCTGTAGCAGTTGTAAGGACTCTGCTGTTAACGTAAATTATGTTTGTATTGATGCCGATATAAACAAACCTGCTGTGCAGCCAGTTTGTGTAACAAAACTATTGCAGTAGTTAATACACAGTAATAACCATGTTACCAGTTTATGTAAAGCATGTATTGTTTCATGATGGCAATGTTTTTGAGAAGAGTATTTTTAGGTGATTTCATTCTTGTGAGAATGTTATAAAGTATATCTAGCCCACAAAGGACAGCCTGCAACATAGCCAGGCTACAACCTTGCATATCATGTTACTGTACTGAATACTGCAGGCACCATAATAATGGTAAGCATTTGTAGATCTGAATCTGTCTACATGTGGAAAAGGTATGTTAAAAAGTACATTTTAAAAAGGTGGATACCTCTGTTAGGGCACATATGCAGTGAGCTTTTAGGACTGGAAGTTGCTCTGGGTGAGACAATGGGTGAGTTGTGAAAGGTAGGTACTACTGCATACTTTACAAACACTGTATGCTTAGGCTACAACATTTATAAAAATACACATGCTTTTTATTCACTAATAAATTAGCCTTAGCTTACTGTGATGTTTTCCCTTTTTTTTTTTGGATAGCACTTAGCTTAAAACACAGATACATTGTACTCTTGCTTGGAAGTATTGTGCATTCTTGTTCTACAAGATTGTTTTCCACTTTGATTTTTTTTTTTCCCACCTTTTCAACTTCGTTGAAAACTAAGGCATAAACACTCTGTCAGGCATCACTGTCTTACACCTTCATATTGGATTCCACTGGAAAGTCTTCAGGACAATAACACCATGGAGCTGTAACTTCCAGTAAGAGCAGCACCTTCTATAGTACCTCATGAGAGAACACTGCTTAAAGGGGTATGATTCTTTCCAAAAGTATGCCTGTAATGGTCTCCTTGGTGTGTTTTTCTTATCATAGATTTATTTGTAAACAGGTAATGCAGCAGGAACCTTCTTCTCTGTGGATAAAAACCTTTTTATTGTTTGGTCCATGGTTTTAGAATCTGTGTTATAACGTTATGGTTTAGGTCTGTAATGTCTCCCAAAAGCCTCATGCATTTGGTTGCTATGTACTTGGACTCTTCAACAGTGCTAGAACTGTTAAGACTTTGGCAACCCTAAGTAAATTTTGCATAAAGGAGATAGACATAAGTCTTTTGGGGGCCAAGGGCAGAATGTTGTGGTTTGAATCCGAATGTCTTCTAGAAGCCTCATGTATTTGGATGTGTGGAATACCTATGGATTCTCTGTGCTTTTAAGAGGTGGGACATGGTCAGGAGGAGTGAATTGTGGTGTGGTAGAGGATAGGCATGTCGTAGGTTAGGTTACGGGTGTGTGACCTGGAAGGATATAAACTCCTGCCTGAGCTTCTGCTGAGATCCTGATACTTCTTGTCATGATACTGTGAACAGCTGCTCTCTGCTAGTCCCTTCCTGCCTTTGCCAGCTTCTCAGGAATGAACCGAGACCTTCTGAAACTGTGAGCCAAAAATAAATCTTTACTTCCTTCAGTTGTGGATGTTGGGTAATGTGTCCCAGTAGTGAATAAGTAACTAAAGCATCTGGCATAGATCTGGAATGCCCCTCAGTAACCACCTTTATTTGAATGTGGGTTTCAAGTGCTATTGGGAGGTAAGGCCTGGTGAGACTTGGAAGATAACTGGTCATGTGGCATGGAAGGGCGTATTTTTGTCTTAGCTTCTCATCTGCCCTGATCCTTCCTCTTACGATGCCATGAGCAGCTTTTCTTCACCAGACCCTTCCCGCCATTGCCAGCCGCCCAAGAATGAATGGCGACTTCCTATACTGTGAGTTGAAATGAACCTTTCCTTCCTTAATTGCGAATGTTGGGCGTGTGTCACAGCGTAACCAAGATAGTCTGTATGGAGTTAATTGAAGTCTGCAAAAGCGTCTACTGAACCCTCATCTGAATCTTCTTCTCTTGCAAGTTCTATTTTTCTTGCTTCCTCTAGCTGTATGTTTTTGTTAGGAATATTGACTTCATTACATTTTTATGGTACCACAGTCATATATGCAGTCCATCATTGATTTAAAAGTCATTTTGGAATGTATGGCTATATTTGCTTCTGGGGGGGGGGGTGGTTGCAGGGGACAGGGGCTCAATCTGTAGTTTGGGCAGGTTTTGAACTCACTGTGTAGCCCAGACTGGCCTTGAACACATGAAAATCCCACCAGCTTCCACAGTGCTGGAATTATAGGTGTGTGCTACCACACCCAGATTATGTGGTACGGGACATCAAACCAGGGCCTTATGCTTTCTAGGCAAGTGCTTAAACTGCTAAGCTACATCCCCAGCCCCTGTATTTGCTTTTTTTTTAATCATTATTTCAGAGTGTACTCACTTATACTTACAAAAAATTCTAGTGTAAGACAATATGTAATCTGTGTGATCTCAGTATTTGGGGAGCCAAGGCAGGATGGCAAATTAGAGAACAGTTTGAGCAGTTTAGCAAAGCCTTGTCTCAAAATTGAAATATAAAAAGGGTCAGGGATGTAGTTCAGTGTGCCGCATACATGTACAGGGCTCTGGGTACTACTGTTACATAAAAGCAAAATCTAGTATGTTGTGCATTGCTCTAATCTCTTTGTTCATCATGGGCCTTAAACATACAAAATTCACTGATAGTGCTATTAATAAGAAACAGATTGAGTGACCTGAAAATGAAATTAAAAGTGATTAAGGAGTATAAAATGAAGGGTCAGTGATGGTTATTGCTTTGCAATAAGGAATGTCCCATTCACCATAGTTATGATCTTGAAGAACAAGAACAGAGAGACAAACTATTCAAACAGAAACATCCAGCTTGCAGCTCACAGGCCATATGTGACCCAGGATGGTTTTGGATGCAGCCAAAGAGAAATTGGTAAACTTACTGAAGACATTACAAAATAATTTGTAAAAAAAAAAATTTTGTAACCTAATTGCACCATTCTGGATCAAGAATTTTGTAGATGACGTTGAAATGGATGGAGTATATGCTACGTCCATAAGAAATGGAGTATTGCTTCTTACAATTGCAAATAGTTCAGTCAGAAGAAATGAAAAAGAACATTAAAATGAATTGATACAGAGTGAGTGCTGCTGCACATTCAGTGCGTCTCTATTTTACAGATGTGTGCACTGCCAGTTTTACAGCAGGCTGTTGCCACTACTGGGTTATCTTCCAGTGTAGATGGGATTGTCAGATTAACACCCTCAGACGTTACATATGCTCTAGACATTTCTTGTGGTGTCCTCAGAATGGTAGTTAAAATAGAGGGCCTTGTAAAATTAATAAACTCAGTGCAATTACTGCATCAAAATCGTACTTAATGAACTGTCATTGAATAGCACATGTTATTGTTTGGGTCTGGAATGTCCTCCAAAAGCCTCATGAATTTAAATGTTGTAGAGTACCTATGGAATCATAGGTACAGCACATGATCTCTTTACAGCAGTCATTCGGAATGCTGTCTTGGTTTAAAACACTATATTGGTAAATTAGCTTCTACCTTGAAACTTACATTGACTTGTATTTTTAACTCATTATGGAATCATGGGCTGCAAAGAGATGGGGCCTGGTTGGAAGGGACATAACAGTGGAGCTTGACTCGAAAGGGGCAGATCACTGGAACGTGGCCTGGAAGGATATATGCTAATTCTGCCCTTCCTTACTCATTGGCTTCCTGTCCACCATCACTGTGAACAGCTCCCCTCCTCCATGTGCTTCTGCCTTGTGCTTCCACCATTGTCAACCATCCATGAATGGACTGAGACCTTCTGAAACTGTGAGCTAAAATAACTCTTTCCTCTCTTAAATTGTGGATGTCAGGTATTCTATCTCAGCAATGAAAAAGTAACTAAGATATTAACATCAAGGAAATTTATGTTCAAAAATGTTAAAATGGATAATATCATGCAAATTGTCATCAGGGTAATGATTTTATAATGATCAAGGGACTGAATTATTGCCAATTCTAGGAATTACTTAAAAGTATGAATGCTAACTGATAACATCAGTCACTTTTTGGAAGTAAGATGGCTAAGTCAAAGCAAAATTCTGAAAGATTTTATGATTTACAACGTGAAATCAAGTCATTCACGATATCCAAAACAAAGTTTATGCCAGTATATGACAGTCTGGCTATTTATTTAAATGAGTTAAAAATATAACTCAATATAAGTTTCAAGGTAAAAGCTAACTTACCAATATATTGTTTTAAACCATGACATTGTACCAAATGAAAATGATATTATGGCAGGCTCAAATTAATACAAATAATTTTATGCATTTTGACATGTTGATTAAACGTGGTTCTGTTAATGGGACAATATATGCAGTCTTGTTTTTTGGTTTGGTACAGGAATTTGAATTTTCAAGATTTCTGGGGGAAATGATTATTTTGGTGTATTTGTGACTCCATTTTCAATTGACATAAACATTGTCAGCTATTCTTCAAATGGAATACATGTAGTTGCATTTAATGTATAGCACTCTTTGTTATAAAGGCTATGTTTTTCTGTTGTATGCTTTTGGCTCCTCTCTTGAAGATCTAATGACTGAAAGGACTTGGGATTGTCTCTGCCTCGGTTCTGTTCCATTGGTCTATCTACCTGACTGTTTTTATGCTAGTACCATATGGCTTTAATTACTGTTCTTTGTTATGTAACTTGATAGTTGTTACTATGATTCCTCCTGCTTTTGTTTTTGCTACTTAGGGTTATTTGGGCAATTCTGAATCTCTTCTGGTTCAGTATAAATTTTAGGATTGTTTTTTCTAGTTCTATGAAAAATGTTGGTATTTTAATTAGGATTGTATAGAATCTGTGTATCAGTTTTGATAGTATGGCCATTTTCACAATATTGATTCTGCCTGTCCAGGAACAGGGAGTATCTTTACATTTTCTAACAAGAGTGATAGGTGCATACCCATGTTTGTAGCAGTACAACTGATAGCTAAATCTTGGAAGCAACCAATATGCCCATCATTAGATGCATGGGTAAAGAAGATGTGGTATATTTGCACAACAGAGTACTACGGTGTCATAAAGGTAAATTTGAGTCATTTATAGGAAAATGGATGTACTTTGAAACCAGTATACCTAGCAAAATGAATCAGACATATATCTCTAATATGAGAAAATCAAACTATATAAAAAGTAAAAGCAAAATAAAAGAAAGATGGAAGAAGGTAAGAAGATTGGCAAGTGAAAGGGGATGTGGGTGCGGGCTTGGATGGAAATGGGGAAAATAAGTAAAACTGATCAAGGTGATAAATGCTTACATCAAGCAGATTGTTATTTGTGTCACGAATATACTAAAATGGAATAGAAGAAAGCTAAGTCTGACTTTGATCTTAAATTTACTGCTAGGTTTGGCTGGTTTACATGATTCAGGAATCATTACTTATTGCATAATGTGAGAATGAGTGGTAAGCCTACAAGTGCTAATATAGAAGAAGCTGAGAAATTTATGGTAACTCTAAGCTTATTGTGGAGGCACATTACTTGCCAGTGCAGATCTTCATTATATATGAAACTTTTTTCTAGAAGAGGATGTCAAAGGAACTGTCATCCTTGGCCAAGTAAGATTCAGAGCCCTGAGGATATGACATTGTTGTAGAGTGCAAATTGAGGCCCTTTGATATCCAACACAGGGAGAACTCCAAAGCCTTCACACATATCAGTAAACATATGCTGCCATTGTACCCCAGGCACAGTAAGAAGTCACAGATGACCCAGAACCATTTCCAAGATGCTCTCTTGAATTGCTTTGCCACAACTAACGAAATACTGTTGGAGAATGACATACTACGTAAGATTTTAGTAGGATATGGTGGCATACATTTGTAATCCCAGCTCTCTGAGATGCTGAGGCAGGAGGCTTGTAAATTTGAGACCAGTCTGAGCAACATAGTGACTTAAGTAAGACCGTATCTTAAAATAAATAATAGCCAGGGATGCAAAGGCTGTGGGTTCAATCCTCATTACCAGAAAAAAAAAAAAAAACTTGCCGTTAATAATTCTTCCTCACATCTTACTCTTATTGATGATGATGTTTATGCTTGTGTCGTGTGTGTGTGTGTGTGTGTGTGTGTGTGTTTATGTGGTGCCTAGATTTGAACCTATGGCCTTGTGCATGTTAGGCAAGTGCTCTACCACTGAGTAATACCCTCAAGCATGTCTCAGTATCAAAGTGGTGTGTGTCACAGTAACCCATACAACCTCTGATCTAATGAATGGATCAAAGAGTTATCGCTTTCAGGGCCCATTATCTTGGATCATCTTTGTCCAGCTATTACCACAACCAAGAAGGACACTGACAAAGACAGTTATGCAGTGCTGGAACGATTGTAGCATCTGTGACTACATTAGGAACTTTGGGCTCAGGGTGAGGTCACCAGCAGAGGATGCATGTATCTGAAAACACACTCAAGTTTCTTCCATGACTTAAAAGGATTTGCCAAGGAGAGAGAGGGTTGCAGAAAATCCACAAGCCTGTGATTCAAAGGCCAGATGACTTTCACCTGGAAGTGAATGAGGATGCCATTGAGGAGCTTATATTGGTTTTCCTGAGGAATTGGCAAGTGAGAAGTTGTTGGAACTGGAAGAGGGACACCTCGCTTAAAAAGAGGCAAGAGAAAAGGGAGTTGCACAAGACCCGTAAGTAGAATTCCAAGAGGGGTTAGTAGAATCTGTTGCAGACTTTAGCAAGCTCTTATAAACTTTGAAAACATAAACCTAATACTGAAAGGTTTTCATCCGTAGAGAGAAAGGTTCCTGGGGCATTGTCTGTTGACAAGTAAATTTATGATAAGAAAAGGAAACATACTAAGGAGACCACCACAGGCATAGTTCTGGAAAGAACGACGCCTCTTCAAGCAGTGCTTTCTCAGGAGGTTCTCCAGGAGAAGATGCTGCTCCTGCTCAAAGTCCCAGCTTCATGGTGTTAATGTCCTGAAGACTTACCCAGTGGAACCCAGCATGGAGGTGTAGGACAGTGATACTGATGGTAACTCTATGTACAGTGTGCTTGTGTCTTAGTTTTTAACAGAGCTTGGGAAGTGAAAAAAAAAATTAAATAGACTATAGAATGAGGCATACAATGAGGAAATATTTTAATATTGATATACATTGTATTTGTGTTTTAAGGTGAGTGTTATGATAAATGAGTCAAGAATTTGAAAATTAGTATTATAAGGGATGATATTATAGTGAACAAAGGCTATTACTATTGAAGAAGGAAATATATGTGTATTTTTAATATGTGTAGTTTAGACTTCTGTAAGCTCTGTGCATGGTCATTGCCCATGGAGGGGTCCTCTTTTTAACTTTTATACTGTATTTTCACCATTCTTTTTCTTTGAGAAGCTAGATTTGGATACACAGTTACTCACTGTTGCACTTTTCTGCAGTGTTTACGCTGCACTCACATGGTGTGCAGGGTTGTAACCTGCATGTATGATAGACTGTCCCTTGTAATTTTGGATGAGTATGTTTGTGTTCTCCCATCTTGGTTCTGGAAACTAAACTAAAAATGTAGATTGTTGAAATGAAGAGCAACAGTTTTAATAATTAGTAATCTCCAACTTTCAAGCTAAAACATGGCGTTAGAACTACTAAATTTTCCTTTTCAAGGTGAAAAGTAACAGCAGTCATTGGCATGTTCATCAGGAACAGATTCAGCATGCCCCAGAATTGACTTCTCCCCTTTACTGTCCCCTGATTGTGTCTAAGTCATGCTGGCCTTGGGAATTCTGATCTGTGGAACAGTTCCTGTAATATTTGTTCTGTCAGATTTTCTGTTAAGCTGTTTTCCCTTGTATACCCTTTCTCCACTCCCAGTTTTCACTCTCTTGCCCTTCTTGGTGGGATACTTCCATTTCTAATCAGATACAAGATCCCTTGAAACAACTATGATGTAGGTGTTCTGCTCACATTAACTCATGACTTTGAAATGTGAAGATCTTTGATGTCATTTCTCTTAGGCCTCATTGATTTTTCTTAATCAGAATTCTTAAATAACCTTACAATTAATTTAATATGCACCATACAATAATGACGTGTCTCTCATCCTCCCCCCTTTGTTATGGTGCTGGGGATTGAAAATCAGGGCCTTACACATCACATATTCAGGGCAAGTGTCCACTGAGCTACATCCTTAGCCCTTACATGCTTTTCATGAGGAACGAGCTTTTTTTTTTTTTTTTTTCTTAGTTCTTGGAGTACAAACTACAAACACATACTTCAGAATGCTTTTCCTAAAGGAGTTTATGTTCTCATGGGGATGAATAGAGTCCTGGTGGAAAATAGCCAACAGTGATTCCAAATAGAGATTTGTAGAGAAACTGCATTAGGTAAATTATACACTGTTGTGGTTTGGATCTGAATATGTCCCCCAAAATTCTCATGTACTTGAATGTTATAGATCGTCTATGGAACCGTGTGCTTTGGGAGATTGGGGCCTTGTGTGGGAGGGTGGGTTACAGCCATGTAAGTTGGATTATAGGCATTAGTAGGTTCTTATCACATCTTCCACACCTGGATCCAGGAAGAGCTGATCACTGGGATGAGACGTGGAAGGATAGATAAGCTGCTTCCTGCCTTCGTTGGAGGACTAGTCTCACCTTGCCTTGATCTGGCTTCTTGTTGGTGATGTTGTGAGAAGCTGCCTCCACCTCGGCCTCTGCCATGTAGTTCCGTTGCTGTCACCCACCCCCGAGTGGACTGTTGCCTTCTGAAACTGTGAGCTAAAATAAACCTTTTCTTCCCTAAATTTGTGGATGTCAATTATTGAGTCACAGCAACGAAAGTAACTAAAACAGAAATTGTATGAGAAGTGGGGTTGTTGGTTGTTGACTTTACCTGATCATGTGGCTTGGAAGCCTTTGGAACTGGTTTATGGGAGGAGTTTGTAAAGGTTTGATGATGCCGGCTAGCGAAGCTCTGAGAGAAGCTTGATGGGAAATTCTGGTCAGTGCTCAGAAGACCAGAATGCTGATAGAAGTGTGGATTGGAAAGGCCAGGCTCAAGAAGTTTCAGATGGGAAGGAGGACTGTTTTGCCAGTTGGCCTAAAAACCACATCTGCTATGCTCTGGCAAAATGTTTGTCAGCATTTTGCACTTGTCCAGAGACTTTGCCTGAAACTGAGATTTAGGGTGGTGGACTGCTTACCCTGGTGGAGAAAATCTCAAGGCAGACTGATATTAAAACTGTTCCATGGCTGCTGTTTGTGGCTTTTAGCCAGCTCTGTGGTGAAAGGTAGGAGACAATGGCAGAGAGAACAGATACAAAAACCTTGCATTCTGGAGTGGAAAAGCATGTGGCTGTTCAAGAGACTAACATTAAACAGAAGCCAGGAACTTGGAGTCAGGACTCTAAGAAAGAGACCTTCACAGTGACTCAGGAATCAGCAAGATCCCACCCTTTACCAGTTAAAGGGTGCAAAGGCAGAAGATCTTGTTCTGTGAAGAGTACCCCAGGAGTCCCTTTTGGGTCAAAGAGGAAAGTGTTTGTCAGAGTTCAGCTCCTTGGAGTCCCACCATCCAGGCACCCAGAAGCTGTCACCATGGCTCACGGGAGCAAGACTAATGCTCAAGGCAGTGGCGAATCTTGGAAATGTCCACACAGTCCTAGCTTTAGAGGCTTGCAGAGCCCAAGAGTTGTAGGTTCATGGAGGCTTCTACCCAGATTTCAGAGGAAGGCCTTGGCACCCAAGCAGTGTGCAGTGCGTGAAGTTGTGAAGGAGAAGCCTAAGGTGGAGAGCCCAAAAATTTGGAGAAGCCAGGAGCATGGATTGCCAGCTGAGAAATGCAGCAGGCCATGAGTGGATCCAGCCCAAAGGAAAGAAGGTAGAGGTTGCAGTGAGCAGCAATGCCACAGGGGTGGGACCACCCAGGCCCTTTGGAGTTCATATCCCACCACAGTTTATCCCAGTTGCTGGACATGGAGCTACAGGATTTAACCCTTGCCCTGCCAGGTTTAGGAATTATTTTGGTCCTATTGCCTTTTATCCCCTTATTCCTCCTTTTGGTATGGAAATGTTTACCTTGTGCCATTTTATGTTGGAAATGCTTAACTCTTGGGTTTTAACAGGAGCTCAGAGATAAAAGTTTGTCTTACATTTCAGAGGAGTCTATTGATTTGGAGTTTCTTTAACAGTGCTGAAACTTTATATTAAGACTTTGATAACTCTTGAATAAGGTCTAAATGCATTTTGCGTGGGGAGAAGGACACGAATCTTTTGGGGCCAGAGGTGTAATATTGTGGTTTGGAGCTGAATATGTCCCCCAAAAGTCTCATGTATTTGAATGTTATAGATTTTATATGGAACCATGTGCTTTTGGGAGATTGGGGCTTCGTGTGGAAGTGTGGGTTACAGGCATGTAAATTGGCTTGCAGGCATGTAAGTTGGATTACAGGCATGTAGTGGGGGTTTACCATACCTTCTACACCTAGATCCAGGATGACTGGGATGAGACCTGGAAGAATACATAAGCTGCCTCCTGCCTCCCCTGGGGGACTAGTCTCACCTTGCCTTGACTTAGCTTCCTGTGTGTGATGTCGTGAGAAGCTGCATCTGCCTCTGCCTATGCCATGTATTTCCATTGCTGCTGGCCACCCTTGAATGGACTGTGACCTTCTGAAACTGTGAGCTAAAATAAACTTTTCTGCCCTAAATTTGTGGATGCCGGGTATTGAGTCACAGCAACGAAAAAGTAACTAAGAAACACTCACAGAAAAGTCAGTATGTGTGAGTGAGTGGCAGCCTGGTTTCTGCTGGCTGGAATACCTGCATCCCCAGGTCGTTTTTCTGCTTTAGTCTTTGTGGAAATTGGATTTAGGAACAGAGATAGTTTTCAAGTTGTGTTACATTGTCATGCTGGGTCATATGACTCATATTATACTGCAGTGCGACCCTTGACAGCTCTTAGAAATGAGAGCCTTTCCCAGGTTCTGAGACAGAGAGCTGTGCTGAGGTGGTGATTTCTCATGATGGAGTGGAGCTTATGGCTGTGGACAGCTTGATGCTGCCTTGTACTTTGTGTAACTCAGCTTCTCTGATTGCAGCTGCTGCTTGTGTGACTCAAGTCTCACTTGTTTCTGTCCTTCACCCTTTTGTGTGCAGTTTTTCCCCCTTAAGTTTATTCTTTTCATTAGTGTATATATATATATATATATGCAATGTGTAGTAATTAAATTCAACGTAAGAAACTATTGGATATATGTACTTGTGTCTTCATCAGTTCAATCTCTTTCCCTCCACAGTATCTCCTTCATGTATAGGTATTGGTTAATGTGTACTTTCATTTTTCTTTGGCTGATTTTGTTGGTGTGGCATTAGTAGGGTGTGTAATAAGAACCTATTTGTCTTTCTAAGAAGCCTCTAGAGGATTTTGTAAGTGGCCGTGTTGTTCTGCAGTCTTCCACGTAACATGAGAGTGGTAGTTGCTCTATATCCCTGCTGGACTTTGTGTGTTAATTGACCCAGCTGTTGGCTTCCTATTTTGGTATTTGTGGAGCATTGCCTTGGTTTAAGTTTGTATTTCGCTAGTAACGATGTTGAGCTGGTTTTCATGCCTGTTTGGCATCAGGATACGTTCTGTGGCAAAATTCTCAAATATTTTGCCCATTCAAAAGAAATAGGTAATTTGTTTTTATACCAGTTCTTTGCCTAAATGGTTTGTAAGAATCGTACCAGCTTAAGGCTTGTCTTTCCAGTTTGTCATAGTCTCTTCCAGGGAGCAGCAGTCCGTTCCCCCCCCCCCCCCCCGCCCCGGTTTATTATCTTTTACTGTTGTAGATCTGCCTTGGGTATCACATTTGTGAGACTTTTCCTCTCAAACAGTTGATTCAACTCTAGCAGATATTACTGTGCACTTTATCAAGTTCCACTGTTTCTTTCATTGAGTATCTGTTTTAACAGAAGTTGAATCATTTTTAACAAGCCACTAAACCAGCCCAGCACTTTACTTGAACATGCGGGACTATGAGCCCTTGATTCTGACATACATTTAGATTTTTTGTTTTATTTTGCTTTTGTTTTAAATCTTTATTGTGAACTAACTTTAGACTCACAAAATGTCTTACTTTCTTGTTATGGGGGGACAGTACCCAATACCCACAACTTAAGTAAGGGAGGGAAGACTTACTCATCCACAGTTCAGTAGTCTTAGCCCATGCACGTTTAGCTGCCTGTGGTGGACCAGCCAGGTGGAGGAAAGCTGCTCACTGCATCCCAGCATGAAGCAGAGTAAAGAAGAAGCCAGGCCAGGACTATGTCCTTGTAGACCTTCCAGGCAACCCCTCTAGTGATCTGGCCCTCCCGTCTAGTCACCAGTTTTTATCAGCTTAGCAAATCAGTAGATCAGTCCACATGATCCAGTTAACTCCCACAATCCAGTCACATTCCAGATACCTGAGGCTTTTGGGGGACATTCCAGATCCAAACCATAACACGAACAATTTGCAAAAAATAGTACAGAGGCTTTCCATGTATCCCTAACCAGACCTGCAATAATGTGCACATTCCTTTTTTATATTTAAAAATTTAAATTTACATATTGCATCCCTTCCCCCTTCCCTCACCCCAATTTTGGAGATTTTTTTTTTCCAGTCTGTGGTCTGTGGTTATGATTGCTGCCTAAGATTGTAACAGAAATTCCAGAATTGGTGTTTTTGCACACTGCTAAGACAATTGTTACATTAGTTTAAATATGTGGATACCTTTTCTGACATGTGGCACAAGAAAAAAATCCCTAAGTTGGAGAGGGTGCTAAAAATCTTAAGGAGCGAGCACGTATGTGAGTACTTTACAAGAGCAGTGACAGCAGTCAGCCCTGGCTTGCTGAGTGCTGCAGCTTACTGTGGGGTGGCCAGTGAAACATCTGGTCTGTCCAGGTCTTGGGATCCTTATTTGTGAAATGAAGGCTCTGGGGTCTCTAGGTCCTCCTGAGACTGGAGGCTTCCGTGTGCAGTTCAGTTATTCCAAGCAGCAGGCTTCACCTGGTACAAAACGGATGAGCTCCTCAGTTGGTATCCTGCTGTAAGTGCCAGTCCTTAGGCCTTGAGCTTGTTGCATGTCCCCAAATACTATTTTAAGTAGAAACTTCATATGGTCAGTGCTTGCTGTGTTCTTTGGCCTGACCTCACTGATGGTTTTTTCGCCTTTTTAAAAAATTGTTTACCAGAATTTATTGGGCACCTGAATGCACTGAGCACCATATATTTGGCTCTTATATCACTAGTAACTAGAGAAATGAAAAACTAGTAATGATGAATAAATTGAAAGCCAAAAGTTTTAGAATTTATTAAAAATGACAGTGGAAAGCCAAATAGGGAGAGAAAACAACTTTCTCTTGGCGAAAATTGTTTATTTCAGTTGATTGCAATGCAATTTTAGGACTAAGTACTAAGATTTTTGATTTTAGAAAGTGGGTTTGAAAGGGGTCAGGAAATAGGTTTGAGGGCCAAATTCTGTGTTTCTGCTGCCCTAAAACTAGAATTGTTACTGTGTATTGAAGTTTAAGAAAGACCAAAAGAGCACTTTGGGACATGGCAAAATTTATATAAAATTGAATTTTGTATCCATAAATAAACTTTTGATTGGACTACAGCTGTTTCTAGACACTGTATGTCACTTCTAGGTTCTTGTGCTCCCAATATAGGGTCAGTACAGAGGCTGTCCAGCTGTCCCAGAGACATTGCATGCACAGCCCACCAGCCTAAACAGCATTACTGTCTGACCTTTTTTAGAAAAATCCCCTAAACTCTGGCTTGAAGAAACAGTGCCCCGGAGTGCGCTGCAGATAGTGGTAGTGTCAAAGAATATAGTATGTAAGAGGAAGAGGATTGTGGCACACATGCAGTGTGGGAGGGTGCCTCTGGTTGTTTTCCTGCAATACCTAAGACCTTTCTTTTCTTTTGACAGAGATACCGAACCAAGCCATACTGTTGTAGCCTCTGCAAATACTCAACAAAGGTGCTTACTTCACTCAAAAATCACTTACATCGCTACCACGAAGATGAGGCTGATCAGGAGCTGGTGATCCCTTGCCCCAACTGTACGTTTGCTTCTCAGCCCAAGGTGGTGGGGAAGCACTTCAGGATGTTCCATGCCCCTGTTCGAAAAGTCCAGAACTACATGGTGAATATTTTAGGCGAGACTAAGTCATCTAGGAGTGATGTGATAAGTTTCACCTGTTTAAAATGTAACTTTTCAAACACCTTGTACTATAGCATGAAGAAGCATGTGCTGGTGGCCCATTTCCACTACTTAATTAACTCCTACTTTGGCCTGCGTACGGAGGAAACTGGGGAGCATCTGAAAGCAAATGGTGATAAGCTTTCTGTGGACAAGAACTCCCTATCTGACAGATACTACTGTAAAAAATGCAATGCCAATGCCAGCAGCCAGGATGCTCTAATGTATCATATCTTGACATCAGATATACATAGGGACTTGGAGAATAAACTTAGGTCTGTGATTTCAGAACACATAAAGAGGACTGGACTTTTGAAGCAAATGCATATTGCTCCAAAACCCGTGGCCCGCTTGGCCATCCCCACGAACAACAGCGGGCCTGGCCTCACAGCCCCTCCGCCTTGCTTTCCCCTCGCTTTGCCACAAAGCAGTCCGAGCTCAGCTGTGGTCCCACCAGGGACGGTTCCCCCGGGCACTTCTAGGAGCCTCACCCACTCCCCACCTGCTGTCACCCAGCCTCATGTGGCTTTGGTCTCCAGTTCTCTGCCTGTGTGCCAGAGCAGCCTCAACCCGCAGCCCTCAGCTCCTCCGCCTGTCTTTCTCTCTCACAGGCTCCCGCTGCGTCAGCCCGTGAACCCTCCTGTGCTGCCTCTTAGCCAACCAGTCGGGCCTGTGAATAAGTCTGTTGCAGGCAGTGTCCTCCCTGTGAGCCAGACTGTCCGTCCTGGAGTTTTACCCCTTACTCAGCCTGGGGGGCCCATAAGCAAACCTGTTAGGCCTGGTGTCCTGCCTGCTAATCCCTCTGTCACCCACTCAGTCCCTGGGGTTTTACAGGCAGTCTCATCAGGGGTAATTTCTGTGGGTCGGGCAGCCCCGTCAGGAGTTCTTCCTTCAGGCCATATGACTTCTGCTGGAGTTATTCCTGGACAGACAGCGACTTCTGGGGTCCTCCCAAGTGGCCAAGTGGTCCAGTCAGGCGTTCTTCCCATTGGCCAGACGGCTCCTTCACGGGTTCTCCCACCTGGCCAGACGGTGCCCTTGCGGGTTCTCCCTGCAGGTCAGGTGGTCTCATCTGGACTGTTCTCTCCTAACCAGACGGTCTCCTCAGGGGTCATCCCTGTGAACCAGAGTGTGAGTTCTGGCGTTCTGCAGCTTAGCCAGCCTGTTGCATCTGGAGTCCTTCCTGTGGGCCCACCGGTGAGGCCTAGTGTGCTGCAGCTCAGTCAGTCAGTTAGCACCAGCATCCTGCCTGTGAACCAGCCGGTGAGAGCTGGAGCTTCTCAGAACACTACCTTCCTCACGTCAGGTTCTATTCTTAGGCAGCTCATCCCAACTGGGAAACAGGTGAATGGGATCCCCACTTACACACTGGCTCCTGTGTCTGTCACCTTGCCTGTCCCTGCTGGGAGCAGCGTTGGAACTGTGACTCCGCCCCAGGTGCCTGTGCAGCTCCTGCCATCAGGTGCAGGAGGACAGATGGCTAGTTCCCTGCCCAGCCTGCCCTCCCCACAAGTGCTGGTGAGTGCTGCCCAGAGTGTGTTTGTTCAGGCCACTTCGCCTGTGGTGGATTCAAATCAGGTGCTCAAGCAGGCCAAACAGTGGAAAACCTGCCGGGTTTGCAATGAGCTCTTCCCCTCGAACGTTTATCAGGTCCACATGGAAGTGGCTCACAAGCAGAGCGAGTCCAAGTCGAGTGAGAAACTTGAACCCGAAAAGCTGGCAGCATGTGCACCGTTTCTGAAGTGGATGAGGGAGAAAACTGTCCGCTGCTTGTCCTGCAAGTGCTTGGTCTCAGAGGAGGAGCTGATGCACCACTTGCTCATGCATGGCTTAGGGTGCTTGTTTTGCCCATGCACTTTCCATGATATCCGTGGTCTCTTAGAGCACAGCAGGGCTAAACACCTTGGAAAGAAGAGGCTGCCTATGGATTATAGTAACAGAGGTTTCCAACTGGACCTTGATGCTAATGGCAACCTACTGTTCCCCCATCTTGATTTCATCACCATATTGCCAAGGGAGAAGCTTGGGGAACGGGAGGTCTACCTGGCCATTCTTGCCGGGATTCACTCCAAGTCCTTGGTGCCCGTGTATGTTAAGGTAAGGCCTCAGCCTGAAAGCACACCCAAG
Organism: Ctenodactylus gundi; assembly: GCA_004027205.1. Classification (NCBI taxonomy): domain Eukaryota; kingdom Metazoa; phylum Chordata; class Mammalia; order Rodentia; family Ctenodactylidae; genus Ctenodactylus; species Ctenodactylus gundi. Next base: position 94,503 of record PVKB01000096.1, on the reverse strand, counting down.
ATCCCCAGCAAACAGAAGCTGACCTGCCCCTTTTGTTTTGGCACCTTTGTGACTGCTGATGCCTATGAGCTGCACCTGAAGGAGAGGCACCACGTCATGCCGACGGTTCACACAATGCTCAGGTCTCCGGCCTTCAAATGCATCCACTGCTGTGGGGTCTACACTGGAAACATGACCCTGGCGGCCATTGCCGTCCACTTGCTGCGTTGCAGAAGTGCTCCCAAGCGCAGCAGCTCAGACATGCAAATCCAGTCAGGTTTTATTGAGAGCAGTGAGTTGCTCTTAGCCAATGGTGAAGTGATTCCCGATTCTACCTTCCCTGTAAAGAGAAAGCTGCCAGGTGGCCATTTAGGGGCAGAAGACCAGAGGGATGAGGAGGAGCCACCACTTGTCCTAAATGCTGACACAGTCTCAGGTCCAGAGAAAGGGACAAGTGCTGTGCCTTTGAAGAGACAGAGGAATGAAAACAGGACAGAGGGGCTGGTGGATGATGAAGACGCACTCCAGGTCTTAGTATTAGATCCTAAGAAGTACGAAGGCCATTCATATGAGGATAAAAAGCAGTTCCTGAGAGATTATTTCCATAAGAGACCATATCCCAGTAGAAAAGAAGTAGAACTATTGTCTTCACTCTTATGGGTGTGGAAAATTGATGTGGCTTCATTTTTTGGGAAAAGAAGATACATTTGCATGAAAGCAATAAAAACCCACAAGCCCTCTGTACTTCTAGGCTTTGATATGTCTGAACTGAAAAACGTTAAACACAGATTGAACTTTGATTATGAAACACAAAACTTGTAAAAATACTGAGTCTAAAGTACTAGGCAATCATTTTCAACTGAGATTTTAAAGACTTTCTCCCTGTGTTGTCAGTGTCAATGTTGTTATGCTGCTCTTCAGGTATTTCAGGTGCTCGGAAAAACTTCTGTTAAGGGAAGTGAATAGTTCTTCAGATTTATTGTTTCCTGCAGTTTAGTTTGTGACAGTTATTTCCAGTTTTCCCTCTTTGTCATGTAAATTAATTTTTTTTTTGTATTCCATGCACGCCTTGTTTTCCCTGTAGTGCCAGTATCAAATGATTAAAAAAAAAAACCTGCAGTCTACAAATACTTGTTTTTAGTTTTTAGGAAATTTCAGCTTGTTTGGAAATACCTGATTCATAGAAAATTAAAGTATTGCTCTTCCTCAGCTTTACAGGTAATAGGTAAATGACACATTCTTTACAGATGTCTACGGTTCCCTAAGGAGACACTGCATTAACTTTTATTGATTGTTCTTTGTAAGCTGTTTGCTTATGAGATTATAATTTTGATTTATACTTTTCAATTTTGTCTTGGTAGCTTTTTTTAAAAAATCATAATTCATAGAAAACCAAATGTTTTAATTTGTTTAAGATGAGTCTAAGGCCTGGTGTGCAGCTCAAAATCAAATGTTATTTTGTGAATAAAGTCATTACAGGAACAGAAATACTTTTCATCATACTTTCTTTTTGATACAGTGACAACTGTTCTCCATCGAAGGTGTGACAGTGAGTCTTTAGTGCCTTTAGAATGAACATTGAGAAAACAGACCCAGAACTCTTACCCTATTTTGAATTGTTTCTGAGACAGTGAAAGGGAGGGCCTTGATATGCAAACCACGATACACTAACTGAAAAAGAACACAGGTTTTAGTCATGAGGTGAAGTAGACCATCTAAGAGCTCAGTCTTTGTGGTTTGGATAACTAGATTAAATTGGGGAAATGGGCTTTTATCTGGCCTGGTTGTCCAGGTGAATAGGACATGTGATTGCTGAAGACCCTTTATCACATCACTGTCCTGTGCATTTCATTTTTTCCACACAATATAAAATAATTTGGAGCACCAGAACCAGTAGTACAGACTGCCACTTTAAATCCTGAGTTACACTGTGAGTGATACGCAGCATAGGAACTTGTCTAGCCTGTCTTCAGATAGAAGCATCTGGAAGACGTGAAAGCCTCAAAAATAGTACAGTGTTGTTATATGGAGTTTTAAAAATATAACACTTGCATGTAATTGCTGTAATGTGCATTTTTGAGGCAGTTGTGGAACTGGTCTGTGACTATTGTACTTTCTCCAATCTTGTTGGACTTCATTTTTTTTTAACCTATTACTTTCAGAGTGTCTATTTTGAATTAAAATTTGTTACAACAGTGCAAATAGAACTGCTTAATTCATTTAACATTACAGCATAACTATGTATCAGGTATGGTAGTGTATGTAGTCTCAGCTAAGGCTGATGCTAGAGGATTACTTGAGTCCAGCAGTTCTAGGTGAGCCTGGGCAGCACAGTAAAATCTAATCTCAAGAGGAGAAAAAAAATAGTATTATTTATGAGTATAATCTGATCATGGAGGTGAAAACTGGGTGTAGTTGCATAGATCTGTAATCCTAAATACAGAGGCTGAAGCAGGAGAATTGCAGGCTGTGAGTTAGGTAGAACTTGTTCTGAAGTAAATAGTAAAGGGCTGGAGATGTAGCTCAGTCTAAAGCCACTGGGTCCAAACCCTCCGTACCACCAAAAAAAAAAAAAAAAAAAAAAAAAAAAAAAAAAAAAAAAAAAAAAAAAAAAAAAAAAAAAAAAAAAAAAAAAAAAAAAAAAAAAAAAAAAAAAAAAAAAAAAAGGAACATTGTGTGAAAACAATCTCAAAGGACTAATTAATTGCCAAAATCACATAATGAACATATATTAGCCCATTGATTTGGTTACTATAATAAGATAATGGAAACTGGATAACTATCATGAAAATTAAATACAGAGATGTCCCGTTTCTGGTAATAAACTTCAAGAATAACACAGATGGTCGTCAGAGTACTTGACATGTGTTCAGACACCATTTTAAACATGTTGGGTAATAAAAACAGTGATGATATAATATCTTGTTAAAGAACAGTGAGTGAAAGGGAAGTACTGGTTTAACTAGAACAGTAAGACTAAGTTGTGCACAGCTTTCCTAGTTGGGTGGGCAGTAGCTTCCCCCTGGGACTGAGTCCTTGCTCAGTTTTTTTTTTTTATTACCTAAAGAGTTAAATCTCTGCCTATGAAATATTGCCAGAAGTGCTTATAGCTTTCAGAATTTAAGCTGAATTTGTTAGCAGTCATTGGACTTCTAACTTTTGTCATACTAGCCTTTTTCCTCTGTCTAGTATCTGCTTTTTGCTCTCCTAATTATGCAGGCTTCCTTGGTGACACACCCACTAACTTAGGCCTCTGCAGTTTAATTTTTCTGTTAGCAAATACTCCCAGCCTTAGAACTATTCTAGCTCTTGACAATTTGTCCTAATTATTGCTCAGTCTCCCATATTAACTTCAAGTTTAAAAAATTTTAACAACATAGATGGGAAAGGATCTAGCTTGGAAATAAGGCCGTTTCACCTGTGGCAGATGTCCTGGAGGAACAGTCCACTTAGTAGCATGTCCAGAGGTGTTGTACAGATCCTCAGCTCAGGAGCTTCGTGCATTGTGATTGGTGAGCCACCTCAGTGAGACTTAACAAGGTTGGAAATGTTATAAGTCTAGGATGTGACCAGATTAAAAAAAAATACACAGCAAAATGAGAATTTATTGCCAACCCCTAAAACCTATGATAGTGACCCCAAAACTTGGGGACTAGTGTAAGAGGGTTACTAGTACAGGTTAAAAGAGAAACTGGAATCTATTGTATATGAAAAGAGTCTTTAAGCCCACTATGTATGTGGTTAGGTTGGCAGCCAGTCATTTTTGCAAATGACCTTGCTGTGCATTTTCGAGAGAAAAAATAGTTGTGCTGCCCAGGAGGAGTGGAGTCTAGTTTCTCACAGCTTTTTAAAGAAGGTCCTCCTTCTGTCACTTTTGTCATACTCATAAAATAATAAGCACTACGATTGTTACCTTGTTTTCTACCCCCCCCCCCCCCCCACCTTGTATCCCCAGCCCACTCCAGCCCTCACTCCAAACCTGGCGGAGGATAAGCAGATGCTCTACTGCTAAGCCCTAGACACCCCACCCCAGCCCTGTGTATTTTTAAAAAAGAAAATAGTTCTTTTTAGAAGGAAAGAGTTCCGGTAAGAATTTAAAGTCTTACCAAACTTTTGTAGTCAGTAGATATGTTTATTATATTATATACATGCCTGCACACTTTCAAAAATAAAATCAGAATTAGTTGCCATGCATTACTGTATTAAAAATTTTGTAGTTTCCTTAAAGTTATAACCCATGTTTTGTAAAGTTTTAATATGTTAAAAATTTACCTAAATGGCAAGCTAGAAAAAACTGAAAAAAACTTAGCAATGAATGTAAGGCTTTCATGATTCAGTAATTTCCTGAAGGTAATTTTTCTGTGCAGTATGTAATGTATTCCTTGAAAGGTAGAACTCAGATCCATGAAAACAGCATTTCTGCAAGAACTCATTGAGAAGTTGGTTTGTTTCACATCCCCAGCCTCTCACCCAGCAGCTCGTTGAAACCTGGACGGTGGTGGAATTGGAGAAATGCATGTTGTCAGTGAAGGAGCAGACAGAGAAAAGTAGTTTGCTGAAAATGAGCAGCAGTAGCAGAATTCATAGTGTAACTTGTGTGTGTGTGGGTGTCCGGCTTGCGACTCTATGGAGTGGCACTTGCTTGAGTGAGCTTCCTTGCATTCCCAGGCTCCAGTGACTTGAAGATGTGGCCCTCCTTCCTGGCAGAGGAGGCTTCTGACAATGTTAGCTTTAAACAAGGGCTTTAAAGAAATGAGGCATTTTCCAGGGAACTTAATTTTTCATTATTTTATAAGTGACTTTTGTGTACATACTGCATGTGCTTTCAAGTAATTACGTGTGTCGTAAGACAGTTCACACCATGAGGAAGCTGGGAGGACTTTTGAAGTGCACTGAGGAAGGCCATGTCTGACGCTGCTGTTGCCCCCATCCCATCCGCAAACGCTGGTCTGATGCAGGCCTGTGTAGGCAGATAGTGAAAAGGCAGCAAGGAACCAGAAACCCAGAGAATGAATGAGGGTCAGGGGTGAGATGCTGGAAGTCGGGGTGAGGGAGGCAACTAGGTGGTGAAAGGGGGAGGGGAAGGGAATGTTAAGTTGGTGCGAAAGACATACGCACAAAACTCTGAGGCTCAGTGTGACCTGTATGTTGCATATATGCACTAAGACAAATTTAGGGGGAGGGTGGAGAATACATAATATTTGCACCCAGAAAACAAAGGTGTGGTGATAGTTTTTATCATGTTTGTTCTAAGTCTGACATCCTAGCTGTGTCTGATTTACATGGTAGACACTGAAAGCTTCATGCTGAAACTCCATGCTGTAGTTACAGTGAGTAGTTTCTTATCTACTGCCATGTTCTGTTTGGTTTTGTTCTAATGGTGGTAGTGACTTTTTTGGGGTTTTTTTTTTTTTTTTTTTTTTGGTCTAGTAATTACTCATTTAGAAGTGAGGAATTGGAAAGTCTAGCTCATTTGCTTTGCATGAGCAAAGCCCTGGATTTGATCTGCAGCTCTGGAAAAAGAAAAGTTGAGATACTGAAAATAGGTTATTTACTATAGTTTTAGTTTACATTAAAAATTAATATAGAAAATTCAGTTTGAGACTTGATGCATAGTAAGCTGTAGGTTTCTAAGGCCACTGCTGTGTCAGTAAACTTACCTACTGAGCAAGCCTTACTGGAACATTTTTTAGCACACCTTACAATTGCACAACTGTCCAAATTAAATACATTTTATTTCAGGATCAAAATACCCATAATATCTGAGAGACTTGGTATAATTTTAATAATATCACCCAATAATTTCTCAATACTTAATATTTTTTCAACACAGATACTTAATGCTGCATCTGAGAACTTAGGCCAAGTTCCTGCCCCATGGTGACTGTTTTTCCACATAAAAAGTGGCAAAATTGAGACATCCTCCTGTGTCCTTAAGATGTTCTCAGTACGATAATATGTTTTATTTTCCAGCTATTAGTGGCAGAATAGACCTTTGCCAGTTCCTGAGCTGTTCACCTGGGAAGCCGCTTACCTGTGGTGGCATCCTGTGTCAGAGATTACTTGGGCCATACCTTACTGCTTGGAGGACTGGCAAAGGGAAAGGACTGAACAGGCAGGCTCAGAGTTCAGAAAAAGTATATTCCCAAGACTGACCTTGACAGCCGTTTTGCTTTCTAGTGTAAAGCCTAGCTCAGTCCAGATCACTGTTGTAGAGCTAGTGCCTGAGAGGAGCAGAAAGGTCATGAGATACAAACCAAACCTCACCACTTATAACCACAAGTTCACTCCTAGTTAGGTCTTCAAAACTGCCATCTAAATATTTGATCTGTAGGAAACACTAGGATTAACTAAATTTGCACATCTCACTTATGAGTAGAATCTTTAAAGAAATTTCCCCATATTTTATTGATATGTATATATGAAATTTCCCCATATTTTATTGATATGTATATATGCCATATAAAATGTTTACATTGATCTTGATTATTTTGTGTATTTGCATACTGCAGCAAATCCTTTCCCCTTCCATTTTGACCCTCCCCCTTTCCCCTCCCCCCTAGTTTCCATTCCTCCCAATTCTATGAAATGACTGTGATCAGAAACCTTTCAATATTTAACTTCTGCTGGAAGGATGGGGTGATGGTCCCCCTTTTGAGGTGTCTTGTTTTCCCTGGCCGCCTCAGCAAAGCTCTCCCACCTGTCCTGGCTTCCCTCACCCAAGTCGGGCTCTCCACCCTCGGGGTACACCCACAACACTGAGCCTTTCAGGGGATCAGTGCCTTTATCCCCCCTGTTTTCTGCTCTCTGCCTCTTGTGCTAGGCACTGTTTAAGGGTGAAGCCAAAAACCTCGATGTGCTTTTCTGAGCTTTCTTTTACTCTAAAGGGTTCAGTCTTGACCTTTTTTTTTTTTTTTTTAAATGGCTCCTGCTGACATCACTGCCCGTGATGGCTGCCGAGCGCTGTGTCTTGTCTGAACTCCCGGGCGCCTTTTCTAGGGGGAGCGCACGTTGCGTTTTCAGTAAACACACCTGTGGGCTTGTTTCTCGGAGGCCGGGTCTGCCAGCTGCTGCTAATTCCCACTTCTTCCGGATCCGCGCTCACCTCAGGCTGAGGTTCTGGCTGTGGGCTTTCCTTCCTCTGTGATCCGTGGACGCCGGCAGCTCAGGGCCGCGCCAAGTCGGCTGCTGTTTTCCTCCACTTCTGATACGACTTCAGGATTTCTGACCTTCCCGCAGCCTCAGGTCAGTTGTGGGGTGCTCCGTCCTCTCCCAGCTTGGTCAGATGTTCCAGTCTCCATGCAGGCTGTCCTCCGTCGGCAGCTGCCTACGGCTCCCAGCGTTTGTAGTCCGCCTGTGGCGGCTTCCTGGGCTGCTGGGATTTTTTTCTCTGCTTTTGATGATCCTTCGGAGTTTCTGACCTTCCCCTGGGCTCCTTTTCAGTTGTTGGGATGTTCCTCTCTTCCATAGCTACATTGAACATGCATTTTCTAATTAAACTCTTGACTTTTAATTGGGTCGGTGAGGAGACTTTGTGCAGCTCTGTTACTCAGCCGCCATCTTGGCTGGATCCATGGCCAGGTTTATCCTTTGTAGAAGATAACTGTCTTTTATCCAGTGCATGATTTTGACTATATCAAAGATCAGATGGCTAAGGGTGTTCAGCTTTGTCTCTGTATCCTCAATTTTGTTCCATTAATCTTCCTGGTTTTGTGGTAGAATTATGTAGATTTAAACGCTGTCACTTTGTGGTATAATTTGAAGTCTAGAATTGTAATAGCATCTGCTTTGCTCTTGTTACTGAGGATTGCTTGAGCATTCTGGGCCTTTTTCTGGTTCCATATAAATTTTAGAGTTAGTTTATTTATCTGAGACAGAGTTTCACTCTGGAGTCCAGGCTGTTCTTGAACTCACTATGGAGCCCAGGCAGGCCTTGAACTCATGACATTCCTCCTGCCTCAGCCTCCCAAGTGCTGGGATTACAGGCATGTGCCACCATGCCCAGCTTATGTGGTGCTGGGGAATCAAACTCAGGACCTTCACCTTGCTAGGCAAGTGCTCTAACCACTGTGCTCTTTCTCCAGCTCTTAGTGCTCCCCCACCCCCCATTTTGTGGAGAATGTTGTTGGTATTTTGAATGGTATTGCATGGAATCTGTTTAACAATTTTGGACTCTGGCTATTTTGGCAACATGAACATGGGATACCGTTCTATTTTCTAAAGTCCTCTCATCTCTGCCTTCAGAGAGATCCTTCACTTCTTTGTAAGGTTTATTCCTAAATGTTTTATTTTTTGTAGCTGTTGTGAATGAAGTTTAATATTCTTGGTTTCTTTCTTACTGGGCTTGTTGTTGGCACATGGGACTGCTACTGATATGTGAGTGTTGATTTTACAGCCTGCTACTTTGCTGAATTTATTAGTTTCAAGAAACTTCTGGCCAATTTTTTTTTTTTTTTTTTTTGCTCTTGGATACAGAAGATCACGTCATCTGCAAATATAGGTGAGTTCTTCCCTTCCTGTTGATATTCTTTTTATTTTGTTCTCTTGCCTGAATGCTCTGGCCAAAATTTTAAGTACTATATTGAACAGGAGGTGTGGCAGTGGATATCCTTTTCTTATTGAAGATAATAGGCTAAATGCGTTCAGTTTTTCTCTGTTTTGGAAAGATATTGGCAGCAGGGCTGTTATAGATGGCTTGAATCAACTTGAGATATGCCACTAATACTCCTGTTTTCTCCAGGGTTTTTTTCGGGGGGATCATGAGGGAATGCTGAATTTTGTCAGGCTTTTTTCACAACCATTGAGATGATCATAATATATTTGTCTTTGTATCTATTAATGTGGTGTATTACATTTATCAATTTGTGTATGTGACAGTTTGTGTATGACAACCCTAAGATGAAGCCCATTTGGTCATGTTGCATAATTTTTAAGATGAATTGTTGCATTGTATTACCAGGTAGCTTGTTGGGCATTTGCATTTTTGTGCATTAGGGAAATTGGCCTTTAGTTTTCTTATTTGCATTAGACCTTGGTCCAGTTTTGGTATTGAAGTTACGCTAGCTTCAAGGAATGAATTTGGTAACTTTCCTTTTCAGTTTCTTTTTTAATGAGTTGCTATTTATTTATTTTTACATATCGCCCCTCTTTCCCCTTCCCAAATTCTCACCACCGTGCCCACTTTCCCTTTTCACAATGTTCATCTTCTTACTTCTGAATCTTTTACAGTTTTTTTTTTTTTAATGGTTTGGGCTTCTCAAATTAGAAAGACCACATAATATTTAACTTTCTGGGTCTGATTCATTTTTCTGAGCATTATGTTCTCAAGGTGCATCCATTTACCTACAAATGACCCAAATTTGTTACTCTTAATGGCAGAGTAATACTTCATTGTGTATATATACATCTTCTTTATCCAGTCATCTGTACTCAGGCATATTGGCCTCTTCCAAGATTTGGCTATTATAAATTGTGCTGCTCTAAACGTGGGTTTTCATGTATTGGTATAATATGATGATTTTAACTCTTTTGGGAAGATACCCAGAAGAAGTATAGCTGGGTCAAATGGTATGTCGATGTTCAGTTTTCTGACGAATGTCCACACTGCTTTTCATAGTGGTTGTACCAGTTTGCAGCCCCACCAGCAATACAGAAGGGTTCTTTTTCCTCACAGCCTCACCAGCATTTGTGTTTTTTTGAGTTCTTAATAGCAAGTATTCTTATTGGCCTTAGATGGAACCTCAGTGTTGTTTTAATTTGAATTTCTCTGATAGCTAAAGATGTTGAACATTTTTTCATGAGTTTATTGGCCATTTGAACTTCTTCAGAAAACTGTTTATTTCAGATTCCTATTTTTTGATTGGGTTCTTTGTTTTGGAGGGTCTACTTTTTTTAGTTCTTTGTATATTCTTGATAATAGTCCTTTGTCTGAGGAGTAGCTGGTGAATATTTTTTCTTATTCTCTTCAGTCTCTTGTTTCCTTTGCTGTGCAGCAGCTTTTTAATTTTGTACAGTCCCGTTTGTCAATTCTTGGTGTTATCTCTTGTGCTTTGAGTGTTTTGTTGAGAAAGTCTTTGCCTACACCTATGTATTCAAGGGTTTTGCCTACTTTTTATTTCAACAAGGTCAGTGTTTCTGTTTTAATATCTAAGTCTTTGACCATTTTGATTTGATTTTGGTGCATGGTGAAAGTTGTGGATCTAGTTTTAATCTTCTGCATGTGGTTAACCAGTTTCCCCAGCACCATTTGATAAAGGGGTGTTTTTTACTGCAGTGTATATTCTTGGCCCCTTTGTCAAAGATCAGATGAATGAAGGTACTCGGGGATGTTTGGGCATCCTCTATTTTATTCTATTGATCCACCTGTCTGTTTTTGTACCATGTCATTTCTATTACTCTTGCTGTGTAATATAATTTGATACAGGGCATTGTGATGCCTCCTGCTTTTGTTTGGTTGCTTAGGATTATTTTGGCTATTCTCAGCCTCTTGTGGTTTCATATAAATTTTTGGATCATTCTTTCTAGTTCTGTAAAAACACTGCTGGTATCTTGATTGGGGTTTCATTGAATCTGTATATCAGTTTAGGTAGTATGCACAGTTTGACAGTGTTGGTTCTGCCTATCCAGGAACAGGGAATGTCTTTTCATTTTCTAGAATTCTCTTGGGTTTCTTCTTTCAGTGTACTATAGGTTTTTTTTTTTTTTTTTTTAGTATAGAGGTCCTTCACTTGCTTGTTAGGTTGATTTTAGGTATTTAATTTTATTTGAGGTGACTGTGATAGAATTGTTTTTCTAATCTGTCTGTGTTTTCATTGTTGCTGTAGAGGAGTGCTACTGATTTCTGTGTATTGATTTTTATATCCTGCAACTTGGCTGAATTTTATTAGTTCTAAGAGTCTTCTGGTGGAGTTTGGGGTCTTCTATGTAAAGAATCATGTCATCTGCAAATAAGGATAGTTTGATTTCTTCTTCTCCTATGCATATTTCCTTTATTTTATTCTCTTGCCTGATTGGTATGGCTAAGGTTTCAAGCACTCCGTAAAATAGGAGTGGTGAGAGTGGACACCCTTGTCTTGTTTTTGTTTGAGGAGAAATGCTTTCAGTTTTTCCCCATTTAGGATGATGATGGCTATAGGATTATCATAAATTGCTTTTATCAGCTTGAGGTAGGGTCCTTCTATACTTATTTTCATCAGAGTTTTGATCAGGAAGGAGTGTTGTATTTTGTCAAAGGCCTTTTCTGAATCTATTGAGAAGATTATGTGGTTTTTGTCCTTGCTTTTATTGATGAGATTTGTTACATTAATTGATTTGCATATGTTGAGCCAGCCTTGCATCCGTGGGATGAAGTGAACTTGGTCTTGGTGTATGATCTTTTTAGTAAGTTGTTGCATCCTGTTTGCAAATATCATATTGAGGATTTTGGCATCAATATTAGTTAAGAAAATTGGCCTACAGTTTTCTTTGTTGTGTCCTTGTCTGGTTTGGGAATCAAGATGATACTTGCTTCTGGGAAGGAGTTGGACAGTGTTCCCTCTCTTTCAGTGTTATGGAAGAGCTTAGGGAGCAATGGCACTAACTCTTCCCTAAAGTTCTGATAAAATTCTGTAGTGAATCCATCAGGTTTTGTTGGTAGATCCTTTATTGCTGCCTCAATTTCTTCCCTGGTTACTGCTCTATTTAGGGTTTCAATATCTTTTGGCTCAGTTTTGGTGTATCATATGTGTCAAGGAATTTGTTCATTTCTTCTGGGTTCAGGAATTTGTTGGAATATAGTTTTTTCAAAAGTTTCATATAATTTTCTGAATTTCAGCAATGTCTGTTGTAATTTCGCCTTTTCATTTCTAATTACATTGATGTGGATTTTTTCTTTCTTTTGATGTTTGACTAGAGTTTTATTGATCTCATTTATCCTTTCAACGAACCAACTCTGATTCATTGATCTTTTTTTAAATTTGTTTTTAGTTTCAATTTCATTGATCACTGCTTTGATTCTGATAATTTTCTTTCTTCTACCACCTTCAGATTTGATTTGCTCTTATTTCTGAAGCATTTTGAGCTGCATCATTACATCACTAATTTCAGCTTGCTATATTTATTTTCATATGTGCACTCATAGCTATAAATTTACCTTTTAGTACTGCATTCATTGTGTCCCACAGAATCTGGAACAATGTACTTCCATTGTCATTTGACTTTAGGAAGTTCTTGATTTCTTTCTTGGTTTATTCTCTGGTCCATTTCTTGTTCAGTAATGTATTATTTAATCTCCATGTATTTGAATAGTTTCTTTAGTTACCCTTGCTATTGATATCTAGTTTTATTCCATTATGATCTGAACGTATGCAGGGAATGATCTCATTTCTTTTGTATTGATTTAAGCATGTTTTATGCCCAAGGATTTGGCCTATTTTGGAAAAAGTCCTATGTGCTGCTGAGAAAAAGGTAATATTCTATTGATTTTTGAAAGAATAGTTTGTAGATATCTGTTAAGTCCATTTGCTCCTTGCTATGATTTAGCTCTGATTTTTTTTTTATCTGATTGATCTATCTAGTTGTGAGAGAAGGGTATTGAAGTCCCCTGGTATAAATTTATTTGGGTCTATTTGGCCGTTTATGTCCAATAGTTTCTGTTGTATGTATTTGGATGTGCCTTCATTGGGTGCACATATGATTATAATTGTAAGCTCTTCCTGTTGGATTGTTCCTTTTACCAATATATAGTGACCATATTTGTCTCTTCTGATCTGCTTTAATGTGAAGCCTACGGTGTCTGAGAATAGTATAGCTCCTCCTGCTTGCTTCCGGTAACATGTAGTATCAGTTTCCAGCCTTTTACCTTTAATCTGTGTGCTTCTTCGTGGGTGAAGTGTGTTTTTTGCAGACAACAAATGGTTGAGTTTTTTTTGATGCACCCTGCCAGTCTGTGTTTTTTGATTGGTGAGTTATGACCATTAGCATTGAGACTAATTATTTTAAAATTTTTACGGAATCCTGTCATTGACTTCTACTATTGGTTCTTTGCTTTTTTGTTGTTGTTACATTTTCTCTTTCAATGTTTCCTTTCCTCTCTGTTCTTTGGTGCTGCTTGTGTCTCTCTTTCTCTCTCTAAGATGCCTTCAAGTATTTTCTCCACAGCTGGGCTAGTAGTTGCAAAATTTTTAAGGGATACTTGGTCATGAAAAAATTTTTTACTTCCCCGTGAATTTTAAGGCATAATTTTGCTGGATACAGAAACCTGAGTTGACACTTGTTTTTGAAAGCTTGGAAGATTTTGCTCTAGCCTCTCTTTGCCTTTAAAATCTGCAGCGATTCAAATGGGTTTCCCTTAGTAAAATAATCTGTGTTTTTCTCTTGCTGCTTTTACTATTCTCTATGTTGGATTTCCGAGGTTTTGATTATGATATGTTGTGGTTTCTTTGTTGGTTGAGATTATTTGGTATTCTATAAGCTTCTTGTACCCGAATATTCATTTCATTTCCTAGATTCAGAATAATTTTTGTATGATTTCAGTTAATAAATTCTTCATACCTTTGGTGCTGTCTTCTGCTCTTTCTTCCACTCCCATAATTCTGAGGTTGGCTGTCTTTGATTCATCCATCATCAGCTGTTGTATCCAGCCACTTTGCTCATTTCTGGTTCTGAAGACCTGCCTAATTATAACATGTTTCCTTGGCCTTGTCATCAAGATCTGAAATTCTGTCCTCTCAATGCTCAAGTTGACTTCCCTTGCTTTCAAATGTAGTTTTTATATCCTAAGCTTCAGCTAGATTTCTTTTCAGAATTTCCACTTCTCTTTCAAAATGCTACTTCATATCTTGCATTTTCTTATTTACCTCAGCCAACTTTTTATTCTTGTCTTCTATATGCTCAGTGAGCTTTGCATCCATTAAGACCACAGTTTGTTTAGTAAGTTCCTCTTTAAATCCACGATCATTACTTGCAATTCTTTAAGAGTATCTTGTTTGAACTGGCCTATTTGCTTCTTGACTTCCTTCCCTATGAGTTCCACTGTTTCATGGGCCATGACAATAGTTTCTGGGGACTTGCGAATTTCTATGTTTGTCCTGTTGCCTTGTCTTCCCATGCTTTTATTGTTGGGGGACTTCACTATAAGGCCTAGCTAAGAGGTTTCTGTAAACGGATATGAGGGTGTGTATGGGGGAGCCAAAAGTTCTGTGCTGGGAGTAGGAGTGAGGGGGGACTTAGCCATCTGTTGGCCTCTGAGTTGTCTTGCTCACCTCCTGGCCACTCAACAGAGCTCTCCCACCTGTCCTGGCTTCCTTCCCCTGAGAGTGGGGCTTTCCACCCTTGGAGGGGCTCCCACTGTCCCCTTCCCAGCTGTTGGATAGCCTTTTCTCTCAACTGTCTCTTGTGCCAGTTTATTTGTGGGCACAGTTGAAGAGTGTCTCCAAAAACCTTGGTGTACCCGCCTGAGCCTTCTACTTTAAACAGGTCAGGCTCTGGCTCTTTTTTTTTTTTTTTTTTTTAAATAAAATGGCTCTTGCCTAAGCCACTTCCTGTTTCAGTCGCCAAGCGCTATATCTCCCAAACCAGTTTAGACTCCAGGGGCCTTTTCTAGGGAAAGCTGTCAGTGTGCTGCAGCTTGCATTTCCCACGGGCTCTTTTCTGCATGCTGGGTCCAACAGCTGCTCTCACTTTCCTTTTCTCCCAGATCTGTGCTTACCTCACTCTGAGTATCCAGGCTCCGGGTGGTCTTTCCTCCCTCTGACGATGCAGGCCTTCCACAGCTCTTTGCTGTCGCCCTGGGGTGACTTTCTGGGCTGCTCATCCCCCCTTCCCTGCTTCTGATGTTTCTTTGGGATTTCTGATCTTCCTGTGGCTTTCTTTCAATTTTTATAGTGTTCCTCCCTCTCCTGTCTATATCGAACAGGTCATTTTTTGATGATAAGGAACTTTTTAGGTGGATCTATGAGGAGACATTGTGTAGCTCTGTTGCTCAGCTGCCATTTTGCCCAGAAGTCCCTTTTTAGTTTCTTAAAGGAGTTTGATGTGTATTTACATTAAATCTTTCCTGAATTTCTGGTGGAGTTCTGGTGTGAATCTACCAGGTTCTGGACTTTTAAAAATGTGAAGGGCTTTTATTAATTCCC
The DNA here is from genome assembly GCA_004027205.1 of Ctenodactylus gundi. Taxonomy (NCBI): domain Eukaryota; kingdom Metazoa; phylum Chordata; class Mammalia; order Rodentia; family Ctenodactylidae; genus Ctenodactylus; species Ctenodactylus gundi. The sequence continues at coordinate 79,411 of PVKB01000096.1, read as the reverse complement.
TGATTCCATAGCAGGTTATTAATCTGTGCAGGTATTTTATATCTTTTTGATTCCATTTTGGAGGTTGATGTGTGTTTAAAAATTCACCCATTTATTCTAGGTCCTTAAATTTATGAGAGTATAATCAAAGTATAATTTTTTAGATTTTGGTACTTTCTGTTGTAATTTCACCTTTTTTCTAATTGTATTGATATGGATTTTCTCTTTCTGTGAATTTAGCTACAGGTTTATTTTTGTTTCATTTATCTTTTGTGTGCATACACACACGTATTTTAGTTTGAATTTCTGCTTTGAACTTTAAAATTTCTTCTATTAGTGTTGGGGATAGATTGTTCTTGCTCGTCTAGTATCTCGTGATGCATCATTGGATTATTTGGGATTTCTTAGTCCTCCTCATATAAATATTTATTACAATGAATTTCTCTTGTGACACTGCCTTAATTTTGTCTCAAAGATTTAGATACAATGTTCTTCCATTGTTATTTGTCTCTAGGAACTTTTTAGTTTCTCCCCTACTTTCTTCTATCAGCACTGTTTGCTCAGTGGTATATTATTTAATCTCCATGTGTTTGTATAACATCTGTAGCTTCTATTATTGTTGATTCTAGGTTTATTCTGCTATCATTAGATAGTATACATGGAACTATTTTAATTTTTCTGTATTGGTTTAGGCATGGTTTGTGGCCTAGAATATGACTGTATTGGTTAGTGCTCTAAGAAAGATAGAGTTAATAGAATTTATAGAGATAAGGGGAATTTATTTAGAGGGCTTACAAGTTTGAAGAGTACAAATTGGCTGTGTACATGTGGGAGAGCTGGAATGTCCAGTGGGCACTTAGGCTCCATGCCAGCAGGACACTAGTCCAAGGCTACAGGACAGCTGGTGCAAGCCTGTCATGGATGGTTGCCCAAGAAAAACAGTCAAAGATGGGAGGCTGATGCAAATCTACTGCAAAGGTCTGCAAAGTGCCAACAGGAGCAAGCCAAGAGCAAGCTGAAGTCTCATCCCCAGTTTAAGGCTCAAGATGGGGCCAGAGCCTTTATAGGATGAGGCTGCAACAGCAACGTATATTCTTCCCTCTTTTCCTCAGTTACGTTAAGCTGCCCTTCCCCTACTTCCTGGCCCTCAAGTAAACAACACAAACCTAAAAGCTATTCCCTAGACATTCCCAAGTTGCAACAAGTTGATATAATTTCTCCAACAGCCACAATGGTCTATTTTGGAGAATGCTCTGTGAACTGCCAAAAGGAATATATATTCTGTATATATTGTTGGATGAAACACCACAGATATCTGTAAAGTCTATTTTTTAAGTGGCGTGGTTCAGATCTACTATGTCTTTTTTTTTTTAAATGTCCAGTAGCATTTGTTTCATAAAATTGGGTGCACCAGTGTTTGGTGCATCAGTATTTACTATTGTCAGCTCTTCCTGTTGCATGGCTCCTTGTATAAGGATATAGTGACCTCTTTTGTCTCTTTTGACTAGTTTGGTTTTCAATGAAGAGAGTAGCTGTTCCTGCTTTTCTCTGTGCTCCTGTTGAAAGGGATATATATTTTTTCATTTTCAGTTTCTGTTTTTCATTATGAGTTCAGTATGTCTTTCATAGACAGCATATGATTAGATTATGTTTTTAATCCACGCTGTCAATCTGTCTTGATTGGAGAGTTGAGACTCTTGGCATTGAAAGCTATCATTTTTCTGGAAGTATTAAATTCTGTCATTGTCCTATTTCTTGAAAATTCATTTTTTGTGATTTCCTGTTTTGTTAGATTTCCCTGTTGAGTGTATACCTGCTTTTACTTTCTTTACTGTGTTTATCCCTTCTCTATGCAGCAGATCTCCAGCTGTGCTAGCTAGTTGTCATAAATTTCTTGAAGCTTTGATTGTCATGGGAGTCCTTTATTTCACGGTCAATCTTGAAGGATAATTTTGCAGGATATAAGAGTCTTGTTGGCAGTCATTTTCTTTTAGGGCTTTGAAGACATCAAGCTCTTCTAGATTTTATGTTTTTTGTTGAGAAATCTGCTGTTATTCTGATGACTTTTTGCCTTGGTTTGCTATTTGCTGGTTTTCTCTCAAAGTTTTTAGGATTTTTCTTTTTCCTCTTTGTGCTGGATGTTCATAAGTTTTATTCTGTTGTCTGTATCTTGAAAAACTTACATTTTGGTCATGTCTGGTTAGTGTCAAATATGCTCCACTCACCTGGGCATCCATTTCTTTTTCCATATATGGGAAGGTTTTGTAATGATTTCAGTGAATAATTTTTTTATGCCTGTCACTTGGATTTTTTTTTTTCATGTAGTCCTGTAATTCTGAGGTTAAGCTTCTTGGAGTCACCTAGCATCCACTGGAAGCCTTTTCTTGTTGACATAGTGATATTAGGATATCCTTGAGAGTTTGGTGTGTGGCTTCCATATTGTCTTCTAGTTCTAAGGATTTTTTCCTCATATTTTTTCAGAATGACACTTATTTTGTGGGTCATTCTATTTTCCACATTTTTCAATGAGGTTTTTATATTTCTTGAACTCTTTGTTGCATTTGTCATTCATTGCTTAAATTGTCTTCTGTAGTTAAGCTAACCTCAAGTTTGTTTTCTTACTCATTTGACTGGTTGTTTTTTTTTTCTGTCTTTATCTCTTTAGTTATATCTTTATAAAGCTCACTAAACATTTTGAGATTATTTACTTTGTCTTGTGCTTTTCCAGTAGTTTGAAAAAGTTATTTTTTGACTCTGTCTTTTGCTCCTCCAGTAGTTTGAGGTTGTTGTTTTTATCTGTCTTATGCTCCTCCAGTAGCTTGATTTTTCTGCTTTGAGTTTGTCGGTTTGAAGCCTCTTCTGTTCCCACTTGGACTTATTTTCATGAACCGGGGGCTTGTGGGGTATCTCACTGCTTTCTCATCTCACTAATCTCACTTTGCTTCTATTGTGAGACTTAGGGTTGTTTGGAGTGGAGCTCTCTGTTCTGTAGTTGGGCTGTTGTCAGCTAACACTATGGTGCTGTGCTGGTCCGGGGCCTAGTCTTCAGCTGGCATCTAGGGAGAGATGGCCTCTTCTCTTTTGTGGCCAAGTCTGAGCCCCAAGTGATTATCCTTAAGACCATCTCTGCTTTGTCTCCTGTTATGCACTATTTGGGCTAGCTACTGCTTGGCATTGGCCTTTTGGCCATGCACCAGAGCAGGGCTGATTGGGTGTCGATTCAGCTAGGTATGTCCAAACAGACACGGGACTTCTGCTGAGCCTGGCCTACCTGATTACAGCTTCGCTGTCCCCCTCGTCACCCTCCGAGTCTCTAGCCACAGCTCTCCATCCGGCTCCCTTTAGTTGGAACTGAGTGTGTCTGGGTGGTCTGTGGAGCCACGTTCTTTCCAAATGGTAGATGTTCGCTGTCCTACTTCTCCAATGAGGGAAGGAGCAACACGAGGCCAGGTTAGGATGGGCAAGCTGAGGGAAGAAGAGGGGACAGGGATGCCTGCACTGTGATATAAATTTCAATAATTGGGCTTCTGCTTTATTTACTATAAGGACGCCCAGCTGATTTGACCACAACCACCTGTGGGTTCTCCCCTTCGCCGATGCCTCAGCTCTCAGTACTGACTGCCGTAGTCAGCTGGCTGCACGCTGTGCAGAGTTTTCACTCCTACACTCCTTTTTAATGTCTTGTCTTTCAGTGTATGTTCCTGGGCATGCTGGGGATGGACAAGGCTCCCTCTGACTCTTCTGCTGACACAGGCTCTTACCTGTTTTTGATTTTTGCAGCTTTGCCTGGGCAGCTGAAGCGGTCCAGAGCAGCTTCCCGGCACTGTGCTGAGTCTTCAGTTCTGCAGCATTTTGCAGGGGTTTCTAAATTTCCTGTTCTTTTGGGTCTACTCTTACTCAGAGGTAGGCTTTTCAATTAGTTTTTTCCCTATCTCAACTGGATCTGTGAGGAATCAGAGAGCAGGGAATCCTACATGTTCACTATCTTGTTGGGATTCTTATCTGATATTAAATTACAATCTCTGCAGTAGGATCTAACATAGTGGAGGAACATTCTTTGTGCTTGTGGATTAGCACTTGATTATTGAAGCCCAAGTTCCTAGGCAAATTCTATCCCCCCGTCCCCCCCATGTGTGTGTGTCTGTGTCTCTGTCTCTGTGTTACTGAGGATTAAATCCAGGAGCTGAGCTACATTCACAGCCCCCTCCTTTGAGACAGAGTATTGTTATGTTGGCCATTCTGGGCTTGAATTTGCAATCCTCTTGCCTCAGCCTACCAGAGTGCTAGAATTATAGGTGGGTACCACAAAATCTGGCTACTTTCTGGATGACAGTTTTTGGGAGGATTGACCAATGGTCCTGAGTATGATTCCTGGGCTGCATCATTGTGATCTGTAAACTTGTTGGAAACAAATTCTCAAAATCCACTTCAGATTAGAGTCAGAGCCCCAAGGGTTGCCAGCACTTTGCTCTAACAAACCTGTATCTGGAGTGATCAGTACTTACTCTGACTCTGAGCTGTTAACCTTCCTGAACATGTATTTCAGGAAGTGCACTCAGTAGACTTAAACGCTCAGGAAACAGTATATTCCACATTCTCATGCCAAAGGCTTCAGCCCTATATCACTCTAAATCAAATCATTGTTACCCATTCATTTTTAGTTTAGTAAGAACTTTATAATACTTTAAAACTGATACGGGGACAGTTTTTCCCTAGTAGAACAATCTGTCATCCACTGTCACACCATGAAAGTATTAAAACAGGCCTTGTACATCACAGAGATTCATATTTTCACCCTTTCACATTAACAGAGAGAAGGTTATGTGGTTTTTTTGCAACAAGCCACTGCACTCCCCCATTTCTTGTCTGTGATCATTTAATGTAAAATGATAAGATACTATTTCTCTGATTTTTTTAAATGTTACTTTTTGGGCACTTATTTGCATATGTGTGTACTGCAGCTTCATTTACACATTGATGCCATACAACTTGGGGAACTGGTGCCCATACGTCTCTTCTTTTGGCCTCCTTTTTTTCTCCTTTTCCTTTTATCATCTACTCCCTTTTATTCCATCCTCAAGATCCTTTTCCATCAGCAAGCTGTCTCATTTCCTACCCCTTCTCTTACATTACTTTCTTTGAGACACCTATCTCTCAGCAGTCTCACTTAAGAGACTGTGTGATGCTTCATCTTCCGTGTGTTGTTAATTTCACTAAGCATTTCTGACTCAAAGCTGCTCCCATTTTCTCACAGATGCTTCAACTCTGTCTTTATGGCAGCGTGTATTCCATTGTGCATAATACCACATTTTCTTTATCCATTCATTTGTTCATGAGCTGACTTAGGATTTAGCTATTGTGAGCTGTGCTGCAAAATCATGATTATACATGTGTCTCCATGATATGACGACTTTTGGGAAGATGCCCAGGAGAGCTGTAGCTGGATCAAATGGAATTTCTATCTTCAGTTGTCTAAGGAATCTCCAAGCTGATTTCCATAGTGTTTATACTAATTTAGTCTTAACATAGTGTAGAAGTGTTCGTTTTCCCCACATCCTTGCCAGCATATGTCATTTTTTGAGTTCTTGACGATAGCCTTTTTTGTTGGAGTAATATAGAATCTGTGTTTCGATTTCCATTTTTCTGATGGCTGAATATGTTGAACATTTTTTACATGCTTATTGGCCATTTGCAATTCTTCTTTTGAGAACAGTCTTTTTAATTTCAATTGCTCATTTTTAATAGGTTCTTTTATTTTGAGAAGTTTTAGTTTTTTTCAGTTTTTTTTCATATATTCTAATTATTAGTCTTCTGCCCAGCTGGCAAAAAAAAAAATTTACCCCCATCCTGTGGATTTTCTCTTTACTCTGTTGTTTCCTTTGCTATGTAAAAGCTTTTTAGTTTCATGTAGTCCCATTTTTTGATTCTTGCTGAAATGTCTTGTGCAATTGGTGAGTTGTTCAGAAAATCCTTTCCTGCCCCTATGTCTTCTAGGGTTTCACCTATTTTGTCTTCCAATAGGTGCTTTGATGTCTGGTTCTTTGACCCATTTTGATCTGATTTAGTTTGTGGTGATAGATATGGGTCTCATTTATTTTCTTACATGTGGAGATCCAGTTTCTCAGCACCATTTGTTGAAGATGCTGCCTTTTCTCTAGTGAATTATGTATTGCCTTCTCCAGTTCTGACAGCTTTGCATTTGTTTCTTCCTTAAGTTTTTTGGTTAACTCTATTTTAAATTCTTTAAGTGTTTTGTGTAATTTGTTGTGTCAGTCTGTCTTGTATTGTTTAAGCAGTGTGTGTAGTTTGTTATCTGAGTCTGTCTTGAATTCTTCCAGTAGGTTAAATATTTTTGTTTCAAACTGAGGAATTTCAGATCTTTTTCTGGTTCTATCAGGGTCTCCCTTTGTGAGCTGGGGGGTTTCTGTGGCATCTTGCCCCCATATTTTCTCATCTTGCTGTAGAGTATTTCTTTGGCTTGCTGTAGTTACTCTTTGAGCCATCTCTGTTTTTTTATTTTTATTTTTGATAATGAAGTATTGTTCTGTGGCTATGTAATATGCTGTCTGTGTCACTGAGGTGAGGTTTCTTGTTACAGGACAATTAGTTTGTCCTTTTTTGCTTGACAGTTGCTACTAGTTCTGTTTTAGAGAGATTTTTCCACAGTGATTGATACCAAAGGTCCTGTAATCCTCTCACTTTCTGGCAGGGCATACAGAGTTGGATGTTTCTGGATTCCTCCAGAGACGGGTGATTAGGCCCATTCATGTGGGATCTGAGGTGCAGGCAGAGGTCTGAGCACAGCCACTTGGATGCCTCCGGTGTGCAGCTGAGATGGGTGCTGAGTAGGCCCCAACACATTGGATCTGAGATGGGGGTGAGGGTTGGACATGGCTACCTGGGTGCCTCTTGTGTGCAGCAGTGATGGGTGTAGAGTAGGCCCAGCTGCGTGGCCTCTGAGGTGCATGCAGGGGGACTGGGTGCAGCTACCTGGGTTCCTCTGGTGCACAGTGAAGATGGCTGCCCAGTAGGCCCAGTCACGTGGGCTCTGAGGTGCAGGTAGTAGTCTGGGAATGGCTGCCTGGAAGTCTCTTGCCCACAGCATCAATGTGTGCCGAGTAGGCTCAGCTTCATGGGCTTTGAGTTGTAGGCAGGGATCTGGACACAGCTACCTGGCTGAATCTGCTCATGGCTTGCAGCTTTTCTCAGCTGACAATCTATTCTTCAGTCTTCTCCATGTTTTTGGGGTCTCCACTGCACCTTAGGCTTGTCTTTCATAACTTAATGCACTGTTCTACCAGGGGCACAAGGCCTAGCCTCCAAGACCTTCCTCTAAAATCTGCATGGAAGACTCTATGACCCCACAAGGATCACATGGATGTTGCCAAGATCTACTGCCAGCTTGAGCATTAGCCTGGTTCCCTTGTGCCATGGCTGCAGCAGCTTCTAAATACCTGGATTGCTGAATGTTGGGGAGCAAAACTCTGGCAAACATTTCCCTCTGTGGCCTTTTAGGGAGCCCTGGGATACTCTTCTCAGAACAAGATCTTCTGTTTTTGCACCCTTTAATTGATAAATGGTAGGATCTTGCTGATTCCTGAGACACCTTCATAGTCTCTTTCTTTAGAGTTCTCATCCCAAGGACTTGTTTTCTTTGAATTCTAGGATCTTTAACTTCCCTGTGCTCTTCAGCATCATCACTGCAGGCCATTTCAGTCTGGCATTACAGATTTTCCATATCCTTTTTCTCTGCCATTTTTTTCCTCCTACCTTTTGCCATACAGTTGGCAAAAAGCTGCAAACTGCAGCCATGCAACAGCTTGAACATTGGGCTGCCCTGAGATTTTTCTCTGCCAGTTTAAGTAGTTCACTGTCCTTAATCTCAGTGTCAGGCAAAGTGTCTGGTCAAGGGCAAAATACTGGCAAACTTTGTGCCAGAGCATAGTGCATATTATTTTTGGTCTCTTTGCCAATACAGTTCTTCTTCCTGTTTGAAACCTCTTAAGCCTGATCTTTCCAAATCACATTTTTTAGCCATGAAAAATAACTAAGAAAGAAGCTGGTGCCAGAGAAGTGGGGTTGTTGCTGTCACTTTACTGACCATGTGGTTTGGAAGCCTTTCAGTATGGTTTGGGGGAGGAAGTTGGAAAGGTTTGAAGATGCTGGTTAAAGAAGCCTAAAAATGCTATGAGTCAAGCTTGGTGGGAGATTCTGGTCAGAGCTCAGAAGGCCAGGATTTTAAAGGCCAGGCTGAAGAAGTTTCAAACGTGAAGGAGGACTTTATTAGTAGTTGGTCTAGATGCCATGTGTGCTACCCTCTGGTTAAGAGTGTGTTGGCATTTTCCCATTGTTCAGAAACTATCTGAAACTGGATGAAGGGCAACTGACTACATAATCTGGTGGAAGAAACCTCAAAGCATCCCAGTGTCCAAGCTATCACTTGGGTACTGCTTGTGGCTTTCAGCCAACTTTATACTAGAGAGTAGGGTAAAAAAGCAGAGGAAAAAAGATGTGAAAAGTCTGCAGTTTTGCAAGACTGAAAGGCCCTGCAAATGTGTAACAAAAAGAGCATAAGAATGTTAAAGAGATTAGCATTAAAAAGAAGCCAAGTACTTGGAATTGAGTTTATAAGAAAGATGAATTGAGGATGTCTCAGGCATCAGCAGCTGCCTCGTTACTAATCAAAGGACATAAAGGCAGTAGACCTTGCTCTGTATTGTGGTTTGGACTTGGAATGTCCCCCAAAAGACTCATATTTGAATGTTATACATTGTCTACAGAGCCATGCACTCAGGAAATTGGGGCCTGGTCTGGAGGGGTGGGTTATGGGTGTGTGGATTAGACTATAGGAATGTGGTGAGGGCTTAAACCTGGAATGGGCAGAACATTGAGGCTGGCCCGAGAAACAGCAAATCACTAGAACAGAACCTACAAGGATAAATGCACCTTCCTCTGAATCTGGACTTGGCTTCCTGTTTGTTATGCTGTGAGGAGATGCCCCAACATCTGCCTCCACCATGTCCTTCCATTGTTGCTAGTTTCTCATGAGTGGAGGGTGACCTTCTGAAAGTGTGAGCTGACAGGAAACTTTTCCTGCTCTAATTTGTGCATGCAACATATTCTGTCATGAGAAAGTATAATACAAAAATTGGTACCAGAAGTGGGGTCATTGCATTGATTTCACCTGACTATGTTCCAAAGGCTTCCAAACCACCCAGAACATCTGCCCCCTCCTGTCAAACCCCTTCTCCTTAGACTAGAGCCAATAACAACTGGAAATAAGGTGCTATACTGGTCTGGTGCCTGGTCTTCATTTGTCCATTTTTCCCTTAATGTGGTTTGAATCTGCAGTGTCCCCCAAAGCCTTGTGTACCTGTGGATACTGTGTACTATTGTGAGGTAGGACCTGGCTGAAAGGGCTGGATGCTTGGGGCTTGACCTGCAGGGGTGTGTGCTGGTTCCACCCTTCTTCCTAGGACTTGTCTTTGTTCTGCCGTGATGTGAGGATCCCTGTCTCTGGAGCAGTGGCTGTGGCTCTGGCTCTAGCTTTAGCCCTACCATGCACTTCTACCATTTCCAACTGCTGATGTGTGAATGCACTGTGACCTTCTGAGACTATGAGGTACAATAAATCTTTCCTCCCTAAAGTTGTGAATGTTGAGTATTGAGTCACAGCAATGAAAAAGTAACTAAGGTATCCTCTATGGGTGGCTGACCGCTTCTATTTTGTAGCTGAGTGTGCCCCAAGTGTTTAAACCTGCCTCTGCTTTGCCTCCTGCCTGGAGATGCCAGGTATTTTAGCTATGCGCAAGAGCTGAGCTGCTTGGGTCAAGCCCTTGTGTTTAGCTGTTTTTCCCAGAATGGCCTCTGGGACTTCCACTGTGACTAACCCACTTGTGCTCACAGTTTCTCTGCCCCCTTGCCACCCTGAGGATTTCAAACTGAAGCATTTCCTTCTATTTTCCTTTCAGTTCAACTGAGACTGGGCAGGAAAAGGATCTTTCCAAGCCACAGTGTCTCCTTCCCAGTTACCCCCACTTATTGCAGAGGTGAGGTAGGTAGAAGGAAGGCAAGAACAGGTTGGGGGAGTCCCACCTGGGGGACAGAATCAGGTCAGGGTGTCAGGGTTGCTGGGTCCATGGACTAAAACTCTGTTATTTCAGGTTGTCATGTATGACTGCGACCACCCACAGGTCTCTTCCCCTCATGAGTTCAACTGGGGCCCCCACACTGCTCCCCCATCCTCCCTGCTTTGTATCTCCTTGTATCTCCCTGCCCCCCTCCCTTTGGTCTTCATGCTATGGCAAGGCCAGCCTCCATGCACCTATAAAAATCTCATCCTCTGACATGTGTGTTGAGGCATCTGAGCTGGTCTTGAGGTTGGGGAAATCCTGATAACCTGGAAATTAGGTGGTCTCTGCTGCCAGCTTTGTCTCTGTCACTGTAATCTCTCCTCTGTACATGCCTGCTGCCTACAAGTCTTTCTGGCTTCCCAGCAGTGTTTACTCTGTCTGGTCTTCAAGCTCTGCAGCACCCCCATGAGGACTGTGACTTTCCTACTGGGCCTGTTTTTAATTCCTGCAGTTCTTCTCTTTTCCCAAACTAAATTATTGCAGTGGCTTCTCAGTATATCTCAACTTTTTGGGTGGGTCTGTGAGGGTTCACTAAGCAGGAAAACCAACACAGCTGCCATCTTGTCTCTTCCAATTTTTTGATTAAAATTTCATTGTCAAGTGGAAGGATGGCTCTCTAAGCAGCACCCATGCTCTGGGTTTGTGGTCTCTGTTGACACTCAGGCACTTGCATCTCACGCTATGCTATGTGAATATCTTTGAAATCTGACAGTTTAAGAGAATACCCAACTGGCACCTCTATCTCATCAGACCATGGCTGTCCATCTACGAGAATTTCCTCAAATCTAAACTGGAGAAAGGCTGTAATCCAGGGTTTTTGATAGAATTCAATAAGGTGAAGCTTCCTATGAGGCAACGTGCATTTCTTCTGAGAACTACTGGTGCTGGCTGCCACCAGAACCTTTGTGATTTGAGTGACTCTTGATGGCATGTATTATACATTTACTAATATCAGAATGGTAGTGAAAAGTCTGCAAACTAGTCAGGACTACGTAAGGATTCAGAAAGCTTTTCCAAAAGGTTTTAAAGGAAAGTTCTGGATCACGTACCATCTATGTGAGATAGGGCTGAGAGAGGACCACCTCCTTCATAGAGAATATGCCAGAATTAAGTGAAAATACACATGTGGCACATGAAAAGTATGGCAGGTATCAGTCCTTTGAGGATTGTCAGTGTCTTACCTTTGTTTAGAACACAATTAAAATATATCAGCAATACACTTTGTTAAGTCAAAAGCAAAATTTTATTCTCATGTATAAAATAAAAAAACTTCAATATAGAATGACAGGTTTTTTTCTTAATGAAGAAAATGGCAGGTATAGATCTGGGTATAAAAATATATTAAGCAGCTATTCTAAGCAGTTTGCAATTCCTATAATTACAAGCAAGAGGCACAAAGCTGACAATATGTATTTTTTCCTTTAAAATATTGATTCACATTTGCTTAATAATGTTAAAACATGGGCAAAACCAACTTTCCTTCTTGGTGTCAGATCTGATTATTGAACCTATAGTCAGTTACCGTCCATAACTCAGTAAATGGAACATTAGAGTTTTGGTTCTCTAATACTTGTCTTAATTAAAAAAAAAAAAAAAAGTATTCACAACTGCCGCGGAAACAAACATGATGGTCTTGTACTTTCTCAGGGTCTGTGAGCCTGGTGTGTGTGGTGGTGGTGGTGGGGGGGTGTCTGTTACTGAAACCAGAGAATTGGAAGCATCTAGTTCTCCCTGTGCTCAGCAACAAGTGGTTAATGTCCTTTGCACACAATAAGAAACTCAAGACACCAGTGCAGAGGACATAGTTACCTAGCAAAAGATACCACTGCCCAATAAACTGTTTCTAAAAAGAATTATCTTTTAACAAGTTCAGATGTTAAGGTATAGTTTCCACCTGAAGTTCAGAATCAGGACAACTCTGTCACCGATCCGCATGTAGTGCTGACTACAGGGGGAACAGCGGGTAGAACTTGCAGCCTAGAAAACCAGAAAAAACCCTTTTACCTGTATCGACATGAAAGATTTATTTAGCTTAAGTTCGTTCTCAAAGTACAAACATAACATTTTGCCCCTGACATTGTTTTCAAACAGAAAATTTAACTGGAACAAACATAATGGAGGCCTCTAAGAAAGATGAAAGGAAAGTGACACTTAATATTTGTCAAAATTTTTATGTTCCACATGACTTGTTATAGTTAAAACCAAGAGAATTCCTGCTACTGACCACTACTCTGAAAATAAAAGGTAGCATGTCTAAATTGTGACGTATAGAAAGAACCAATGTTTTGAAACCGGTTTAAAGATAACAGAATACATACCTCCATCTGCCAGTGCTCGAGCCTCCTTGGGGCGCAATGCCTGTTCCTCATTTCCGTTGAAGCCATCTCAAGAACTGCCCTAAAGCAACTGACTTAGCGACAAAAGACCAACATTTCTCAGAGTGACATTGGCTTTGAATCACACATTCGTGAGGTATTTCTGAGCCTTACCTTCCAAGCACCAGTCTGCTTCTTAAATTAGCTTTGGTAAGGCTGAAGATGGCCTGCTCTGACAACATCACAGAAGTTGCAGCTCTGTGGCCATGGTGGCACGACCGCATGGATGAGCCGTCCTGTGTCAACACCCACCCTCCTGGTTACTTTGAAATGTCTGTAAACACTCTGAAAACTGAAATATTTTTTCTCTGGCCGGTCATACTTGTCACAGGTTTGAGTTTATCTGCGCTTAGGAACAGTCCCTACCGTACTGTAGCCTCACCTGACAGGTCTGCAGAAAGCATAAGCACTGGAGGGAGTTTTTGCATCAGTTAAGTTAAAAATAAAATTTGCTACTTTAAAAAAGGCATTTTAAAGCTTCATTTAAAAAATGAAGTAGTTTTAAAATGTAGAAATAAAGTATATTCTGCATTTAAAAAGTCTTCACTTTGCAAAGGCGCCAGGACTTCCACTCAGGTCTGGTCCAGAGTGTGTGTGCATGTGTGTTCAAGTTCTATAGAGAATTCCTATAAAAATAGTATATTAAATTTCTGCCCATAAGTTGAAATAAAGAATAGTGTTGTGAGAGTGATTAAAAATGGAGATGAAGTATACAATTCTTTTCAAAATTGACATAAAAATTTAAAAATATTTCCCTTTGGAAATTTTACTTCTGGAGTCACTCAGGATCTAATAGTGTCACCAGTTCTTTTCAACACTATTCCACCCGCAGGCCAAGTGGCAACACAGTTCATCTGGGGCATTGGCCTTCCTGAGAGGCCTGGGCTCTAGAGTGTAACTGCTGGCCCATGTTCCTCCACCCCACCCTGGGGGAAGACAAGACTGTGGCGGGGGTCCGACTTCAGGGAGCTGAGAAATTTGTGGATGCTGCCATTGTTTTCTCGCCCAGAGCCGTGTAGGGCCAGATCCCGATGCAGCCTGTTCATGAGGCTGGTGCCATTGGCCCGAGAGAGGCTGCCGGAAGGCATGCCCTGGGTCCTGGCAATGTGCTGAGGCTCCAAAGCGCCCTCGATGACAATGTCGGCTTCATCGTCACTCTCCATCTCATCGATGTGGAAGTTCTGTAAAACGTGGGCAGCTGGCAGGCTGCGGTGGCTGGCAGTGCTGTCTGTGGACTGGCCAGAGCTGCCAGATGTGCGGCTGCTGCGAATGATGTTATTCCTCTGGTTGGCAGGCTTGACCGTGACAATGAGGTTGTGGCTGTTGGCGATCATCATGTCTGTGACTTGATCCAGTGTCTTCCCAGCCACCTCGATCCCATTCACTTCCAGGACTTCGTCATTCACAGCCAGCAGCCCGGTGCTCTCTGCGAGGCCTCCAGGCACCATGCGGGAAATGAAGATGCCTGGAACCTTCTCTAGCCCATGAGGAGTCACCCGCACACTGGTGCCATCTCGGATGTAGAAACCCAGTGGCTTCTCACAGCCATGTCTGTACAGCCTTACACGGCGGTGTGTCTCTGGCAGGATGTCCACGTCGATGATAGAGGAAACTGGGCGGAAGTCATGCGGCAAACCAATGTCAAGATGAGTGCGCCGGCGTAGCCCCTCATCCCTCAGAGTCACCAGCACCTTCTTCTTCCTTGACAGGGTTCCTGCCCCAAAGCTGTAGTAGTCTGCCTCTTCTGGAACAGTCCAGAGAAGGGACAGTGAGAGGCATGTTGTTACACACGGGCAGTCAGAAAAGAACATAGGTAAGACCAGATGCTGTGACACCTGGAAGCCTGAGGTCACTGTCCTGTGAACCCCAGCTTCCTGTGCCACCCCTGGTAGAGCCAATTCCCACAGGTTCTCTGAGCCTAGATAGAACTGCTTTGGTGATCCTTTACAGCCACATACATGGGGACTTGATATGCAAGCACCTAGGAGTGGCTTACAGGCCCCTCACTTAGCTCAGTGTGACCCAGCTTGACACCTCTCAGGCAGATAAGAGGCCAAGTGCAAGTCTCTTGACTGGTCCAGGGAGGTAGTGTCTATAACAGAACTAAGTGCCCTGCTGACTTAGCAAGTGTAGGTGTGGGTCAGGGGTTCAACACAGGGATCAGGAGTCAGGGACATCTTAAACTGCACTTACTAGAATCCCTAAAACAGACTCTCATCTTTGTTTTTGTTTCAACTATAAGAACTAGCTTGGTTCCAAGCTAGTTCCCACTTTCTCCTCTGCCAGTGTGACTACTACAGTTACAACTAGTAGCCCGATTCAAAAAGGGTGCTTCTGAGGTAGTCATTTCTGCCTGTTTGTGGCTAGTGACTGATGAGGCGACAAAGGTGGCACATGTGCTGCTGTAGGCATGAAATCCACCCTGAAGTCGGCTGCTGTAAAATGAAACACGCAGACACATTACCAACCAGACAGGAAGACGCTGAGGTGCACAAACTAAAGTTTTTAAAAGTTGAAGGAACAGAACGGGGATAGGAGGTGTTTGAAAACTGAGGAAATCATTTTCTCATGTTAACTTTTTTTTTCCTATTTTTGGAGACAGGGTCTTGCTAAGTTGCTAAATTGCCTAGGCTGGGCTCAAACTTATGATTCTCTTGCTTCAGCCTCCCAGAGTCTGGGATTACAGGTCTGCACTACCAGGCCCAACAATGTTTATTTTTATATTAAGACTCTTATTTTTGATACAAGAGGCTCTTTAAGAAAAGCACTTGCAGGTGCAGTTCAAGGGCCCACTCCATCCCTCTTTTCCCTTGACACACCCATCTGTTCGGTGTGCTTGTCCTATGAAGCACCTGATAACAGCTTGCCCTGCGTGGCCTGGGAGCCCCTCCTGCCTTAGCCAATGAAAAACTGGCCAGGTTATCGGTGTCTTCTCCACAACCCCTTTTGAAGGCTGACCATTTTTTATAAACCCACAATTCTGGCCCTA
Source organism: Ctenodactylus gundi (assembly GCA_004027205.1). Lineage (NCBI taxonomy): Eukaryota > Metazoa > Chordata > Mammalia > Rodentia > Ctenodactylidae > Ctenodactylus > Ctenodactylus gundi. The sequence continues at coordinate 63,935 of PVKB01000096.1, read as the reverse complement.
GCAATGCAGTGAGAGGTGCCCAGCTGACAGGCACTCACAAATAGGCTGCCAGTAGACTCAATACTGACATTGGCCCTTCCTCACTTAAGTGGCTGCAAAAGACAAAAGCTTGATGCAATAGAAGTTACCACAGGCAGCATGGGTGCAGGAGTGGGTAAGAGCAAAGGACAAAAAAGTGGGGGAGCTCACAGGGAATGGCCAAGGGAACTGGTAAGAAGACTGAAAGGCCACTAACCAGAAAACTTATCTCTCATCTTGCGAGCCACAGCCAAGACTGATGTCAGTGTCAAGAGTTAAAGGAGGCAGTCTCAAGGCTGAAGTACCCAAGACAGGGAGGGGGGGCTGCAGCCCAGCCCTGGTCCTCATCAAAGGGATTGACAACATTCCCCACCCGCATGGAGTCCTAGAAGGCCACATGCATGAGCAGCACATGGCTGAGAAGAAAAGAAGGCACCCACTAAGATCATAACCCAGTACTCGAGTGGCTGACTTTCAAAAAATGCCAGGGCATCATCCTAAGAAGGTGTACACAAGCTCTGAAGCACCAGGCACCCCCAGTCAGCATGTGAGAATGCTGTGAGCTCGCCTCAAGGGGGCCAGAGGCTCGGGAGTGCATTTCCACAAGCAGCTGCGTGGTAGCTTGTTGCGGGTCATGGGTCCTCTTTCCCAGTCAGGTTCTTCTGCATAGAACACACCAGGAATCTGCCAGCATTACGTCCGCAAAAGTCGGTACACATGACATGAAGATCCCAAATCACTGATGACTGCTGCGAAAAGCAGCAGCAGCAGCAGCATCTGTGGAAGCCCAGATCCTGGGCAGTGAGGCTTCTGACATGGATAAAGAAACACAAGCTTACAGAACCACAATGTTAAGCAGAAGGCTGTGGCCTTGCACATTCACCAGTCATCATGGCTAGCTCTCGGCTCCAGGGTTACATGCGCTGTGGTTTTGCTCTGAACAATATAATTTATCCTCATATGTTGGTGAGGATAAATTTTTTTTTACCAAGAAGTTAATTAAATGATGGATATGTTCTGTGCCTTTGAAAAAGCTTTTATTTCTGTCTCTTACAAGGCTGCAGTGTCTGTGGTGTTCCCCAGCTTTGGAAACGCATCCCTGGGTTCTGTGTCTGTTCTCAACACCTGAATTTTTGGTTAAATCCTCCCATTTTCATCCAGTATAAAGCAGGCATTTTTTAAAAAGCTGCCCATGAAGGAGAAACCATGAAGGACTGCCAGGATCACACTCGCTCCCCTTTGATTACCGAGCTTCCGTTTCTTCCCTAACCCAGCATCACTGCTGCTGCTTTCGCAGCACAGACTCTCCAAACGAACAGAGCAGGTGGGAATGGTGGGTTACTAAAACTGTGCCTCTAGCATGACTGTGACCATCCCCCGAGATGTCCACCTGGACTATTCATGGTGTAGTTTGTTTCATTTTGTGGGTACTTAAGTTTTGGTTCTTGAGACCATAAACACTGCTACAATAAAAAGCTTGGAATATAATAAATGGCAAGGATATTTTGAGATATATACAAAAGTTGAATTAAAATGCATAAATCCTTTTGCTTTGAAAACAAACAAAAGACCAGGGAATTTGCCCTGTGTAAGCATGTTCAGGATATCCTCCAAGAGCAGCATGTTTGTTTGCCCCGTGCTGTGGTTCTCACTGACCAAGCCTCCATATCAACCAGGCAACTTCTGGGCCCCAGTTGGGTCACGAGTTCTAAGCACTGGTGCAGGTTCTCAGCTTTAGTTTGGCGTGCATGTTTTGCAATCTTGTTAGGGGTGCAATGTGATGCTTTCAGGTTCATTCACGGACTCATTCTGAGTTACAAAGGGTTGGAGAGCCACTAACTGTGCCAGCAAATGGCTGCGTAAGCAAAAGATGAGTGTGTCTGTAGCAGAAGGTAGAACAGTGTGCTGCTTGAAGGAAATATGCAGATGCCCTGTAAAGAGACTGTGTGCGACTGGTGCTTTCCAAACTCTTGAAGAGATGGGCCAGCTGCTTGCTTCACTTGGACCCTTTTCTAGCATCCAAGAACTGGGAGCACCTGTGGCTTCAGTCACCCGACCTCTTTCCAGTGAGCTACCACAAAGATGGACAGAATGTACAACCCACTGTTTGCAGCAGGACGGAGCACCACGCAAGGTGCCCAGACAAGGCCTTCGACTTCTGCACTGGGGCTATGCAATGATACTGTGTGATTTCAGACAGCAGTCTACTTTTCTGTCTTTTTAAAATATAAACAATCACACATGGACCTTATTAGTCAAATATTCCAAAGTATTTTAAAATTTGTTAAGCTGGATTTAGTGGCACAGGCCTGTAATCAATCTTTGACTCTCGGAGGCTGAGGCAGGAGTGTTAAAAGATCAAACCCAGCCTGGGCAACTTATTGAGACCCAATCTCAAAATCAGAACTAAAATAGCGCCTTGGAGCAGGCCTGTAACTCCAGTACTCCAAATTTGGTTTCTGAAATACCTTTTTATAAGAACAAAACTATCAGAACTTTATTAGGCAGTATGTTAAATTTTCCACAAAGCATAGAACTGTTTCCTTTATCTGAGTGTTATTTTGTTTTTTTCTCTCTTGTGGTACTGGGGATAAGAGCCCAGGGCCTTGGTACTGAGCTTGGACCCCAGGCCATTTTTAATTTTTACTTCGAGATAGGATCTTGCTAAATTACTAAATTGCCCTGGCTGGGCTTGAACTTGCAATCCTCCTGCCTCAGCCCCCAGAGTGCTTAAGACTATAGGCCTGCACTTCTGTTTCAAGGTATATTCAACAAGTAGGGAAATAAAAGACTGTAATTACAAAGCTCTGATGGTTTCCAAACTGGAGACTTTATTCACCCCCCTCCCAAGGCTGGCCTTGAACTCATGAGTGTCCTATCTCAGCCTCCAGAGTAGACAGGATTGTAGGCATGTACCACCATGTCTACCTAAACTATGAATTTTCTAAGATATATTTCTTGCGAAGTAATCCCTAATATCATTATGTGTTTGATGTGTATTGAAACTACTCTTAACTCTGGATAGGGCCTTTTCATCCAAGGAGGGGCTGGGCAACTGGTAAAATCTGCCTCCTTTAAAGGTTTCTGGAGGTATCTGTTTGGACAGTGCGTCACTAGGCTTTGGAGAAGGCACAGCAAAGAGAAGGTATCTTCCTACATGTACTGATTTGCAGTAGGAAGGACAAGAAGAACCAAGGTGGGATGATGTTTAGGACAGAGACTGTCAGCGCTCAGTGTAAAAGACTTATCTGCATTTTCTACCACGCATTCTGAACAAGGACCTGAATTATACCAAGGTCCAACTTCAAGTTACTGCTACAAATCCTGGCCTCAGACAGAAAAGCCAAAGAAGACAGCTCATTGCTGCCACATGACAGACTGAAGGAATGTCCTAGCCCTGGCGGCCTCCCCGTGGCCTTGGAACTGTGAGCCCCCAGGCAACATCCTGTCCATGCCTCGGGACATTCTGCTTTTGGGTATGTGAGCCTCTCCACGCAGGGTTACCTGACAGCTTTGGCCTCCCCTGTGCTGGGACCTCAGCTGCCTCAGTGAGGTATCTGGGATCAGTCACAGATCACTCTGTCCTGGATTCACTGGACGATCAGCCTCTTCACACTGGCATGTCTAAGTGACTGCAGATCCCTGTGAGTGCTTCCCCTGCCACAGCACCACGGCAGGCCAGGCAGGGGTGGTCATCTGTGTTCCAAGCCCCTTTTCCTCTGGCACCTAGTGAGCTGACTATTCACAGGGTCACATGCTTCAGGGAGGTTTTCTAGTGTTCCCCTCCCACAGGAAAACAACACATGCATGCATGCACGCACACACCTCAAGAAGATACCAGCTCTCATGTTCTGTGTGGAGCGGGGTCCTTGGCCAGACAGGCACTGCTGTTGCTGGGCATGTATGATGTGTCCTCTACTCCATCTGGCAACCTCCACCCACAACACTGAATGAAACTAGTCCTGAGCCATTTATTCTCTCTGTAAAAATAGGACTGCCTAGAGAGCTGCCTCTGAAACAGTATGTTTGTCTAGAAAGCTGGCATCTCTTAATCATTTCTGCATTACTTCTAAAATTGGGAACATCAACAATCCATGTCAAAGAAAGAACAGAAAGGGATTCTGGCATCCACAGAGATCTGAATTCAGAGCCCAGAGACTTTCAAGATGACACCGTGACCAAAGGAAGAGCCAAACCTGAGGAATCGTAGCTTCTGCATGGTGTCTGTGATGAAAGGGTCATGGTGTTCAATTTAACACTCATTTTGATGAAGCTCTTGCCACATGCCTGGTACTATACAGAGGCCGCTGTGTCACATAACTGCCTCACCTGTGTGGTGTTCAGGGGAAAGTGTGGGATGTCCTAGGATGAAAGAAGACAACAGGAGATGGTGTTCACTCCTGGTTTGCCAGATGCTCTCGACTCCATCTTATGGTTCAACAGCACCAGGGTAGGCCTATTATGGAAGGCTACCTGTTTTCTCCACCACTGCCCTTCCTAGCAGTTGTTTCAAACAACCTGACAGGGTTTTTTTAAATTACAAAAACAATGTGCTCACAGCCATATTTTCCGTGTTGCATACATGCACAATATAACAACATATCACTGGATTTCCCACAATTTAGGAGGATGGTGGCTGACTTTGGTGATGGTCCTGTGTGTGGTTCACAGACTGTGCTTGATACTCTTTCATTAGTGAAGATATAGGAATACTTGCTCAATAAATTTTTCTGCCTGAAATATTTTTAATGGCTACATGAGAGTCCAAAGTGTGAACTTTTTTTGAATTTCTCTGACCTGTCCTGTGTTGTTGGACATTTAGTTTGATTTCACTTTTTGATCTTATAAGTGATGATGAGTTGGGCACTGTTGGCTTGCACAACTCCCAGGCCTAGTGGCATGCCCTTCAGGCGGACTCTCAGAGTTACTGTAAGATACTCCATCACGGCTTCTTGCAGCAGTCTGAAAGTATGTGGGGGTCACATATATCCTTAGTGAACCACCAAAATGATACTAAAAAAAAATCTCAATTTGCAGTCAAAGGAATTATACGCTATGTAAATGAGGGTGAAAGTCTCTGTCCTTCTCAGGATGAGATGCTGCTTTTCTACCTCCATGAAGAGGAAATTGGTCTTGGTGTCAGCACCCCTTGGATTCCCAACACAGCAAAAGTAGCAGCCTTCTCTGCTCATGAGTAAAAGGGCAGAAAGAACATGCTTCTTATCATGAGGGATGTCAGAAAGATGGCCACATTGGTGGTGAGCAGTAAACACAAGCCTGCAGGTGCCTACTTGTCTCGGCCTGACCACAGCACCGGCACAAACTCCTGCCCTCAGCAACAGTAGACACACAGCCACGTGCCAGAGGGATGACACCACTGGGTCAGAAAATAAGCTGGAGCAAGATTTATTCAAAAACACCAACAGTTTAAGTCTGCCGTGGAAGTTAAAATACATGTGCCATGATATCAAGAAGAAATTCCAAACTCTATGGTTGTTTCATCTTTCCCCTAAACTTGTCTTGAAATCTGAAGACTTGTTTCCTTCTTTCATTTCCATTCACAGCCCTACTGACCTGAACTCTCAGGGGGCTACGGACACTGCTTATATGGGCGAGAGTCATTTGTACGCCCTGCTAATTGAAACCACTCAGCATCTGAACCCACTGTTCTCATGATTTTAGGGCTGTGTCTGGTATGAAGATCATCTATGCTGATGAGAGGCTATTTTTATGATGTTCTCCTCCCTGGTGGGGAAACAAAGGCCAGGAATGTCATTCTGGGTTGGAGTTTCTACCATCTTTAACATGGTGGCAAGCTGCAGCTCTCCTGAGACGCAGCACTGAGTCAGATGCTGCCGGCAAGACAGCTTATGGAGGTACACGAAGGGCCACATGTCTCTGAAACGTCACCACGTGTGTCCTGCATTGAGTATCCTAGTACCATGGCTGTTTTTGTTAGCACTGCTTTTAAGGCAAAAAGGAAGTTTAGTAAGATTTTAAAGAAAGGTCTCAAAACCAGTGCAGAACACACTGCAAGGGGTGTGGAGTATGGACTGCAGATTGTGGACCTGTGAGGACTTTCGGGGAGCAAAGCCCTCCAAAAGGAAAGGAAATTTGCAGCTCCTGACCCAGCGCCCCAGCCTCAGGCTCATCTTTCCTTACCTGCTGGACACCTGCTTCACTGGAAGGGCTCACCTCAGGAGCCTTTACCTCTGACCTAGTGGGTCAGAGATGTACGAGTCAGCTGGTCAGGGGTCCCTCCTGGGTCCAGGGCTCCTTCCCAGGATGAGCCCTGCCATCGGAATCACAAGGCAACAGACAGAATGGCCCAGGAGAGAGCCCTCTAATCGCCATCAGCTCTGTCTCGACAATAGGGCTGTGTTTCAGAAGCAGCCTATAGCGACATCATGAATCCTCCTACAAGTCTGTTAGGTAGCATTAAGGGGGACTGAGCAGGGAAGGGGCAAGGGTAGGGCATACAGATGCATTATGGGAAAAGCACAGGACCTTTCAGGCCTCCTGGTGCTGGGGGGACGATATCCCTGTGCCCCTTCCCCACAGGCCAATGGGAAGAGGTCCTAACAAGCACATATACTGTACTACTCTTGTCTTTCTTCCAAGGAAGGAGGCTGGTCCATGCTGCTTAGGGCACAACACCAGATGCCTGGCATAGGCTGCAGTAGAGATGTGGTCTGTATCCTCAGCATCTGCCAATGACTGTGTGCAGACTCAATTTGTGCTCTGGGGGGCTCTTTGGGGCTCCTTTGATAATTGTCTCTGCTGTGACCAGCACATACTACTCATTGGCCACAGCAGTTAGCCTCCCTCCAAGACCAGCACAGGCAGCTCCTGGTTACCAAGTATGCCTGCTCAGCTGGAAGGGATGGTGGGTACATTTGTTGAGGAAGCAGGAAGGTGCTTGCGTGGTGATGTGTGAGCATTAGTGCCAGTGGCTTGGAGGGGTTAAGCACCAAGCACACAACCTGAACAGAAATCAATGCTGGCAAGGCTGTGGGGGCAAAAGGAACCCTCTTATACTGCTGGTGGGAATGCAAACTGGTATAACTACTATAGAGGACAGTATGGAAATTTCTAAAAAGGCTAAAAATAAATATTCCCTTTGATCCAGTGATACCTCTTATGGGTATACTTCCAAAGAGTTAAAAATATCATTAAAAAGATACATGTATACCCATGTTCCTAGCAGCATAACTAACAGTGGCTAAAATATGGAAGACACATAAATACCCATCAATAGACCCATGAATACATAATAAATACATAAATTGTAGTATATGTGTATAATGGAGTGCCACTCATCTTCAAAGACGGTTTTGAGGCTTTTGATGGTATATGGAGGCAACTTGAGACCATCATGTCCAGTGAAGTGAGTTAGATGCAGAAGTTAGATGCATTAAATATATAATGATTTCTCTAACATGACAAACACAGAATACAGTCATTTCATACAACTAAATGGGGGGGGGGGGCAGTGGGAACTAGTGAGGAAGGAGAGGGCCTGGGAGGGTCAAGAATGGGAGAGTTGAAGGGTTTGTAATTTTGACACAATATATACTTGCATAAAATATGCAAGTTCAATATAAACACATATCACATATATACGTATCAATAAATGGGGAAACCCTAAAACAACAAAAAACAAATATTCTATTCTGAGGAATTTTTTCATTTTTGTGATTTGACACACAGCAGTTTTAAATTTTGATGAAAACCAATTTACCTTTTCCTGTACATGTGTTTTGTTTAAAAGATCATTTCCCAATCCAAAGTCATGTGAATTTCTAAGTAAAGTAGCAAACAACCTAACTGTTAGCCTGGTTTACCATAACAGAAATGCATATATTACTGTATGCTTCTCTGTCTGCCCTGGGGAACTGTTCTCACCCCAAATACCAGGAATTAACCAAGTCGTCTAGAGAGAGCATGACATGAAAATAAATAAGCCTAAGTCCTAAGTCCTAAGTGAGAAACTGCACCACATTCAGCTGCCTCATTCCCCAGCTCCACACCATGTGACACACACCAAAATCACAGCACTCTGTGCCACTACAATGTCCATCAATCAGGATAAGCAAAGAAGCATAACTCCAGAAGGTGGACTTAAGGCCAGCACCAAAGCTCCTGCTCAGGACAGGCCACAACTACAGGGAAGAGTGACTGAATCTTGGGAAACTCAAATGGACAGGGTGAGAAAAAAACAGATACTGTTATTTCCAACCCCCCCGCCCCCCCGCCCCGCTAAATGAGTTTCTTCAGTTAATGGCTCTTTTCCAAAAGCTTCAAGGTTAAAACAAAGCTTACACCAACAATGCTTTCTCTGACAGAAGGAAAGCATGCGTGGGTTTGGAGAAGGCCTCTGGACTGCCCCTTGTCAGAGGGGCTTTCAAAGCTCACAACTGCTGCAAAACAGAAACTCAGCACAGCTTCATGGTGGCACTGAAACTCACTCATGGGATTCAGTGCCCAGGTCAGGGGCAGCCACTGACACCTCTGTTCTCAGCTTTGAGACTTCAGGGTGTGGGAAAAGCTCCTGGCCTGATCCAGGTACAGAGCCATCGTCCACTGCACAAAGTCACTTGGCCTTGGGGAAATGTTGGCCATTTCTGAGTGCAGTCACATCTGTCACGTGGGACCTCAGTGCCTCAAAGGACTCCTGAGGAATCCCAAGCCTGTGTGCACTGCTCTCACTTCTTGTTCTTGGACAAGTGACTAAACCTGTCTTTACAAGCCCTATACCCACCCTTCCATTGTCACAGGGCCAGGCATACCCTTCCTAACAGTCCCCAGAGGCCCTGTGAAAGCTGCCCTCCTGTTTCTTCCTTGGCTGTCACAGCCTTTGAGGCAGATGTTTTCTGAGGGGAAAACTGAGGCCAGAAGACATGGGCAGGCCCCGGTCTTTCTGACCCCTGCGCCCAGGTGGAAAAAGATGATCCTCCTTCCGAGGTAAAAATGTGCTCTGTGCAAACCCACATGTGACCTTTGTGCATTCGCCCGTTCATCTGCCCAGTGCACACAGGAGCTCGGCACAGGCCTGGGGTTCTCCCATGTGCTGTGAGTGAGATGGCAAATGGAGGGGATGAAATGAACTCAATAGAAAGGAAATGCCCTATAATACTGTGGATTGGTTTTTCTTTTCTTTTTCTTTCTTGCAGTAAAGGGTTGCATCCAAGGCCTCTGCACTGAGCTACATCCTCAGACCCTTTTATTTTTTTATGTTGAGACAGAGTCACACTACACTGCTTAGACTGGGCTCAAACTTGTGCTCCTTCTGCCTCAGCCTCCCAGAGTTCTGGGATTACAGGAAAGTACCACCATGCCTGGATCATCCCGCCCTTTTCTGATATTCTAGTGTGTACACATTCTCCCAGGTTGTTGTGTGGAACTGAACCACAAGACACTTATTAAATAGGTAAAATAACATGCCAGTAACTGTTTTGGTGCAGAGCTATGAATGCACAATCTACATTAGGCAGCCTGGGACACCCCAAAGTCCCCAGAGCATTGGCTTAAACAACAGTCCCATGAGCTCACATGGCAAGACTCAGCCCTGATCCTACCTTTTCATTGTGTCCTCATGCAATAGGGCAATTTCAGGCATTTCTTTCTCCTCCTATGATACAGGCTTTCTGGGTCAGAGATCTTCCCTTATGACCTTGTTTAATCTTCACTGCTTCCTAAAGACACCATTTAGGGCACTGGCATCATGAGTCTGGGGGGGCATGATTTGGCCCATACCATTATATGTACTGTTTATAACTTTTCTCTGTTATGCCATGCCTTACCTTCTTTCCCTCTTTCCACATGGCAGGGACATGCTCTGCCTTCCTACTTGGTCCCTGCAGATGAGTCATTTGGGCCATTGCCCAAGAGCCACTTTCCCAAACTGTCTGCAGTAAGCATCCATGTTGCCCTCACATTTTATCTCCAGGTGACCTCTTCCTAGAGGTGAAGTTGCTGTGTTGAACTGATATGTATGTTCTATGAGATACCTAAGCCTGTATCTGTGAGAGATCCGTAGGCAACACCCCCACACCCAACAACTCCCAGTGTGCTAAATTCTTACATAAGTAACAACTTATAATGTGACTTCAAAATTAAAAGGAGGAGGAAAATGAAGAGGAAGAGGAGGAAGAAAAGGGGAGGAAGCAGAGGGGAGGAGCCCAAAGGCTTCCAGTCAGGCAGCTGCTCTTGAATCTCAGTTCCTGCTTGGTCTCAGACTTGAAGGAGAGTAAAGCAGAAGTTAAATGGGCACAGGATCAGTAGACACGGACCTCTGTGGGGCTGGGAGGAAAATGGGAAAGTAATACAAGCACAACTGAGCCTTGGAGGGGGCCTCTCCCACCGCCTGTGACACATGGAGTGATGGTGGGACCTACAGTCACACCATGTGATGCTGCTCTTGCAGTGCCTCAGCACACTGGGCTGCAAAGTTGGCCCCCTCAGAGAGGGTCACAGGTAAAATGTCACCTCTGTACATAGCCTTTCGCAAATCCCCAGTGAGACACATGTGTGTGAACATGCTCGTGGTGTAAGTAGCCTAGCTTTGCTGTGGCTAGGGATGGTGACTTTTTTCTGTGTATATGTGTTTGATTTTATCAAACACAGCTTCCATTTGTTGCTGCAAACCAGCCAGGACAAGCAGCTGGGCATGGTGAGTCTGAGGTCCTGCAGTGTACCCAGGTGAATCTTAGTGGTGACACCCTGGAGGAAAGAGGTAAAGTGCTCAGAGACCTCTCTATTCCTTACAACTGCAAGAATCTTAATACCTGCCTCATCAGACCCTGTGGAGGGTTGGTGCTCAGTATCCTAGGAGGACTCACAGTGATACCATGGTCTAGGACTTTCCAATGTGCTCCATTCTTTGAGGCCCTGCATCTCTGGCCACCTCATGCTGTGCTGAAATGATAGGTTCTGTAAGATACTATGAATACTGAGACCATGTGAATATTGTTCAGAGTTGCAGTTACTGGAGTAACCAGCAGTTCCTACCCTTCTCCTTGCTGAGTGCCCATATCCCCTGCTTTGCAAACAACATCCATGGCAATAGCAATAATGTTCCTTCACAGGAAGGAAGAATTCTTCACAATGTTTTTCCCTTAGGGCACTGAGAGCCTATGGGGACATGGGAGGTTTGCCTCTGGAAAGCTCACAGGAAGGACACTCATACAGGATTCTGGCTAAACCTTTTGGTCATCTCTGCTTGTGGGACACCTCTGATCATAGACTTTGGCAGGACACATCCCACTTGAGTTGGCACTCATGCTATGGTCCTAGTGGGCTGTGAGGTAGAGTGTGAAGGCATACTGTCTTCAGCACGGCACTTGAAAACCTGAGAGAGTCTTATGCACACAACCACCAGCCAGAAAAACACCAGCCAGACACCAGCATCAGCAGAGCCAGTGAGGGTCAAGACAGGTGCAAGTGCCACTTGGTGGTAGGTTCAAGAAGGTTATGGATTTAGTGCAAAGGAAGGAAGGATTTTAGGGAACTTGGGCCTCCCTAAATGTTTCCCAAGAGCTGAAGGCTGTGGATCCATCAGGTTTTTCCTCTTTCCCTGCCCTGTCTCTCTCTCTCCTCACAGACAATGCAAACTCTGAAGTCTAAATCAGCCTGAAGGATTCGTGCTACTGGCTCCTCTTCCTCTGAGGCTGGGGGGAAAGTAGGAGGCAGCAGAAGATCCTACCTGGGCAGATTAAGAAACAGGCTGGAGTTTAGGGAAATACAGCACATCATTGGCCACAATTCCTACTTCATATTGTTTCTGCAGAGGCCATAAAAAGTAAGGTTACCAATCATGAGGCACAGGTGGAAACCACTACTTCTCCTAGGCTGGCTGGCTCCCCATAACTTGGGTCTCTGGAGGAAGTACATACTGCATGGCTCAACATGGTCTACAGCAGTTTTCTCCAAAGATGCCAGCAGGCCACGACTTTTTTCATTTTTTGCCTGCGTCTATACATCCAGGACAATTTTATACAAATACATTTGTTTCTATACACATTCCTTTGGCTGCAGCACTCACTGCCAGGACATAAAGATAGGAATTCAGCAAATCCTTTCTGTATCAAAACCAGCCTTTGTGATTCTGATACGGCTTTTAACAAATAAAGAATAGAAAATATAAAAAATTCTCCTAATAAAGCTTCTGTTCTCTCAGCTGGAGAGTGAACATTGATACTTACTTTGGACTGAGAGTACAGGGTATATAGCAAAGCCACAGGTACAGATGGAAACTGGACTTAAGATTTCAATGTCATGTGTGTAGCAGAGTGGGAACTTTGCTCAGAACACTTTTGTGTCTGTGTTCATGGACTTTATAAATATGCTAGTGATGATGTAACTCTATTTCCCCTGGTCTTTTTATTTTCTGGAAAGGATGAAGTTAACCCACCCCAAATGGTTTCCTCCCAATGTTAAAAAGAAAAACAAGGTCTGCAGCCAGTCAAAAGGCATTCACAAAAATCCACAGGCAGAGCTGCTACTGTCAACTACGAGACGCTGGAAGTCTTGTCCTGAGGTCAGGAACAAGACAAAGATGTCTGCTTTCCCTCCTTCTGCCATGGCAATTAAACAAGAAGGGAAATAGAAGCCCATGTAGGAAGCAAAACTCCAGTTTTCTCCAATTGCTAGGTAATGTGGTAACCTTATACTGACCTATCTGAGGAGCTCAGCTGAACTGAGTGCATAAGACCACACAGAAACCTGTGCCAGGACGCTCACCTAAGGACTGTTCTCCATAGCAAGAAGTTGTCAATAAGCGAGATGTCCCTCAACTGAGGAAATGTTAAAATAATAAAATGTAGCCTGTTTGTACAATGGAGCTCTATTAACACTATGCTGAATTGAAGAAACCAGATAATAAGAACTGTCTGATTCTGAAAAGGCCAGAATATGTGAATCTACAGAATCAGAGAGGAGATTAATGGGTGCTGGGATGGGTAGGGGGAGGGGATGGGTGTGACAGCTAATGGGAACAAAGACTTCTTTCTGGGCTGATGAAAATGTTCTAAATTTTACTGGACGATGATTGCACAACTCTATGAATATTCTAAAACCCACCAGATTGGACAATTTTTTTTTTTCCAGTACTGAAGGTAGAACCCAGACACACATGCTAAGTGACTATTGTGTCACTGAACTACATCCTCAGGCCCAGGTTGGGCACTTTAAATAAGTGACTGACATGGTGTATGCATTGCATCTCCATAAAGTTCTTTTACAAAAAAACAAAATGGCCTTTCTTGCTTTTGGGCAGGGCCTTCCTGGTATAGTATGTTCTGAGCTGTTGCAACCTAAGATGTTTTGAGAGATTTACAACAGAGTCGGTCTAACTTTTTCTCTGCTTTTAATCTACTCTCTTTATCCCTAAATAGGACTAAAATCAACACCAACAAACTAAAACCTGCAAGTTTTTGCCTCTACCATATTACCCAGGAAGGATGCGGCACGTGTTCACTTCAGTCCAGGATGTTCATTAGGACCATCTTAAAGTGAGTTCTCCTTTTATCCGTTGTCCAGAAATGGGCCTTGCAAGTGCCATGTGGGCTGGTCAGGGCCCTGTGGGGGAAGACTATAGCCTGTGTGTGTTTTAGCTGCCCCAGCTGACTGGAGATGGGTGAGGTACTGAATGTGAAGTCTAGTCAATGACAATGCCGTAGGATTCTGTTCAGAATTATGTCTTTTCTGGCAACTCTGAGTTGCTTCCACTGTTTGTTACAAACAAGATTTCCAGCCATTTGAGGTGGCTGGGCTATAGCTCTGCAGAGGAAAGGGGCAGAAGGGGTGGGGAACCTTAAGCCCATGTCTGTTTTTATTGTCAGTTCAGGGTAAGAGAAAAGTAGCAAAACGAACTTGCTAAATTATTGTAATTTTAATGATACTTTATATAAGCATAAAATCTTGGTTCTCAGAGGCTCTCAGTAATTCAACATTATTTCATTAGTGCCAACTGTACCTCTGTCAGCCTAGCAACTGACAAGTAAAATCTTTTTGAACAAGACTGAAATAAACCATGAGAATTAAGGCACCATATTAAGAGTTCAATGTATTACCCAGAATGTATTATCAGGATGGAAAGAGATAGATAGGGTCCTTCACTCACTCTGTATTTGACATTTTAATGAAGTTCTGTCACCCTGAGCACCCAGAAGGGGCAATATTTTAAAAATACATAAATTACAGAGGGGAGGGGGAAATAAAATAAAATACATAAATTACAGATTCACATTAGATATACATGGCTTGGGGAATCAATGGCCATCTACACCAATTTTGGCCTTTTTTTCCTTCCCTCTTACTCTTGCTAAGGGGGCAATTTGCAGGCTTAGGAGAACAGATTCTCTGCAGGCTGCGGGTGGCAAGGCTCCTCCCTCCTGGCTGGCAGCAGCCATAAAGGCTCACACAGGCTCCTCCCTCCCATACCTTAAGATAGCAGGCCAGCCTCCTTCCAGAGATGGAGCTGTGTCACCAGATGACAGTCCACCTGCTGGAGCAGTACAAACAGCCTTAAGCCGCTGGTGAGAACAAGGACAGCTGAAAAGCTCGTGTAGCTACCAGCTCTATCCCTGGGTTACTCTCTCAGGTTGTCTGTGCTGGAGTTGCTGGCAAGAGGCTTCTGGCAGGAGCTGGATTTGCACTGAGGACATAGGCAAATCAATTCCTGCACACAGACCCCCCTAGGGATACTGTTTAAGGACGTCTAGTCTTCCCAGATCTGAATGCCACACTCCTCCAGCTCGTCTAGGGGTTTTTGCGGAAGACAGGGGATGCATGGACTGCATGGCAAAAAGGCCCAATGGAGTGGGGTACAGGGAAAATAAGAGTACTTTGTCCCCAGACCTTCATACGGTGTGGTCTTGGGCCCTCCTGCCATGGCTTGGATCTTTCCATGGTAAACATAATTACGGTGACTTGGCTCAGGTGGGCCACTGCCTCATGAGCCTTGAGACCACCCCACCTAATGGCTTGGCACAATGCCATTTTTTTGCCTGTATTACTATATAAACTCAAGGTTTATCTCTTGTGGAGGTGACTTGTGCCTATTGAATACTCTACTGTACCCAAATAAAATATGACTTCCTTCCTGCAACAACAACAACAAAAAAACCCATGGTATTATTTAAAAAGTATATGGTCTCCAGTTCACTCAAATACCCTGCATTTGTTAGGTCCACAGTCTGGGTGTTACAGTAAGATATCAAACCTTGTGTCTTGATTAGTACAAATGCAGGGGCCCTGGCCACTCCCTTCTTTTTGAATAAGGACCAAAAGTCCCCCCCCCCCCCATACCTACCTTCTTGATCCCTGAAAAGACAGCTGGCTTTCATTCCCATATAAACAAACTGGCCATATGAGCAATGACCTTCATGCTCTTGGCTCCCACTTGGGGACCAGAGTCATAAAAGGTGACACTTGTAAGATCTGTTTCTGAGACTGCCAAGGGTGAATCCTCCCTGACTAGCATTTGACAGATGGGGAAACTGAGGTACAAGGGAATCGAGATAGCTTGCCTAAGTCCACATGGTTGTTGAGTTACAAATCAGGACTCACTTTTAATTACTGGGTTCTGCATCTGTCATGTCTAAGGGCTAATCTGACCCACTAAGAGGAACCTTGGAGGTTCTAAGGACTCAAGAACAGGAAAACTCAAGTTACAGGTGCTGCTCTCATCTCTCTTAACTGAAAAGTGAGGTGCCTAGAACAGTAATGTCCCTCCAGCCTTACAGAGTCCTATGCCTCAGTTTCTACTGAATTTGAGTCAGATATTATTTGACAGCAGGATTTTGTACACTAGGAGCATGAACTACACACTCAAGTGCCCAGCCCTGTCACAGGTCCACACGGCCAGCCTGGCATTGGCCCTTGAAGCCTGACTTCCCTGATCATATAAAACCCATATGGGGCCTGGTTAAGAGGGATGTGGCTTTCAGAGCTGGTGTTTCTTCCAGTAAAACATTTTCCCCCCATAACTCAGAGCCTAGGAGCTCAGGTGCTAGCTGTTCTGAGACCTAGGCACCTCCTCATGCTACTATTCCTCTCTCCTGAAATTCCTGTCCGGTACCAGAGGTCACCTGGCTGCAAGCTCCCACATGGGCTTTCCATGCATGATTAACACCAAAGAGACCTTCAGCCTTGTCTGATTCTCACTCTCATGCTTAAATTTTTACCCTGTAGGAGAAAAGAAGGATAGGTGGGGCTTCAGCCAGTCATTCTCCTCGAATGGCTGGGCAGAGGAGGTGATGAGTTGCAGAAGATCAGGTTGAACATAGTCCCTCAGTTTCCCCATCTCCAGGGAGTGGTAAACTTGCCATGCATCCTGAACACCATGGCTTCAGGGCAGAAGACAAGAGAGGAATGCCATCAGTTTACCATAAGGGCTACTTAGCCTAACTAGGCCATGCCTGGCCTGGCTGTACAACCCTTCAAGGCTCTGGGTGGAGGACTTGCTCCACATGTTGCCCCCACCCCAGAGTTGGCTCTGTGGTTCAACTAATTCAGCCTGGATTTATGTGATACTGTAGGGGTTACCAGAAAGCACAACTATAATAGAAACAACCAAAAATAACGGCTGGCAGGAAAACCCATATTTAGGGCAGACCTCCTCAGCAATTCTCATGGATTAGCTAAGCTACCAGTCCAGCCAGTGTTGTTATCTTTCTTTGAAAGTAGACTACAGAAGCTCCACCCAGTGTTGTGTGTGTAAGTGTGCCACCAAAGAGGTCCTCACGGGATGAACCACAAGACCCTACATTCCTCAGCTATGGAACCAATCGCTTCATGAGAAGTTGTATCCAAGACAAACAAGGCAGCAGTCTCTCCTCTGCAGAGAATGCTGGCAGATGGGCCTGTGGCTCTTCCTGAGGCCAGCAGGAAATGCCAGTGGGCACAATGTCCCCTTCTCTTTCTTGTCTTAGTCTGCAAAATTATCCCAGCAGTGCCAAAGTATGAGAATTAACTGGCTCTGTAATACCAGGTGGATGGGGACTTCAAAAAACAGCAAAGGATAAAGAGAATGCAGTTTTAATTTCAGAAGTGTTTGACCACAGGCAGGAAGGTTTATGAAGGTTTATTCCAAGGGTTTAATGAACAAATCTCTGGTAACTCTGCAAAGTGCAGAACTAAGCAAATTTATTAACTCTATGTCAAACTGGTCACACTTCCCTACGACCTACAATAGAAAAGCTGAAGGCCATGGTCTAGGCCTGTTGGAGCCATAGGAGGTGCTGCTTCTGAAGTGTCCTCCTTAAATAGCCCATTTAGGGTTTGGTTTGTAAGAAAGAAAACCAAGTCCACAAATGCCTAAGCATGACATGAACACTTGCTAGAGACCTAGGGGAGGGTTAGAGTCAGCCTGGCTTGGCTTCATCTGTAAATAAGAGCTAGGCTAGATGACATATAGACTTCGGGAGTTTCACATTTCTACAATTCTGACATAGCAAGACATTTATTGGTCATTAACTAAAAGGTGCTTAAGCATGGACACTTGGAAAGAAGGGAAGCAGAGTCATTTGCTGGGGAATCTGTTAGTTCAAGAATTACTTTGAGTTCCGACAAACCAGCCTCCTGAGCCCTGAATCAAAAATTATCACAGATACCCAACTTCCCAAACATCCATGTTCAGAAAAAACAGTTAACCACATGTATTGGTCAACATTCCTACCACTGAGACACAATACTTGACAGCTACAACTTAAATGGAGAAAAGTTTAATTTAGCTGATAAGTTTCAGAGGATTCAGTCCATGGCAAGCTGGCTCTAAAGCAGAAAATTATGGCAGAAAGGTGTGGAAGCAGAGCAGTGTAACAGTGCCAGAGAGGAAGTAGTCAAGGAGCAGATATAACACTCAAGGTCATGTCTCCATGACTTACCCAGACATACCCAGAAGTGTAGGAGAAGATATTCTCTTCTGGGGCAGGAGAAATCAGCAATTCAGTTCTCCTGACCCCTGTTCCCAGCAAGAGATGAGTGCTGGCATCTGAGGCTTGCCTCCCAGACAAGGATCTTCCTGGGTCAGAAAAGCTCAAATAGGCAGCAGGTCAGGATGATGGCACCTTGTGTATTCAGACAGGAGCTGGCAAGTACCCCTTCCCTGCTTTCGTGCCCCTGTACTGTACACTCTACTCAGATCTCAGACATTTGCTCCTCTTCCCACACTTCCCCATTCTGTTGACAGGACCCTACTCTCTGCAGAGAAATCATGGATGAACTGAGAGTGAGGTGGCCACAGTCAGATGAAAAAGGGCCTCCACAGAAGCACGATAATTCCTCAGGAAGGAATAATTACTTGTCAAGTGTTTTATTTTTCGCAAAAATGTCATTCCTCACCTTTGATTTGAAATGTTTCATATAGATACCCAGTATAAAATTATCCCATGGATGTTTATGGGAATTTGTACCTACAGGTATGTTTTTTAAAGACAAAGTCTTGCTCTGTAGTCTGGGCTGGTCCTTAATTCACTGTGTAGCCCAGGCCAGCCTCAAACTCATGGCAATCCTCCTACCTCAGCCTCCCAAGTGCTGGGATTATAGACGTGAGCCACAATGTCTTTCTTATGTGGTGCTAGGGAATTGAATCCAGGGCCTTGCACTTGCTAGGTCAGCCCTCTAACCACTGTGCTATTCCTTCAGGTCTACTGAGCTATTTGAAGTTTGGGAAAACTGAAAAGTTCTGGAGATGGGCAGTGGTGATGATTACACTGCAGTTTGGATGTGCTTATCGCCACTAATGTGTACTTTAAAATGGCCAAGATGGTAAATTCTATGGCATATATACTTCACTACTGTGTAAAGCAGCTAACTCAGTTCGTGAATTACTGTCCTGGAAAATCGATGTGGTCTTAATGTGATACTGAGCCACAGGTTTTACTCCAGCTCCTAAGCTTACTGCTTAATTCTGAACTCAGAAGGAAGTGAGTCTCCTTTACATTTGATAAAGTCAGTATCTTCTCCTGCCTTACCTGCTCCATCCACTCATGTGACTGCCCACAGGAATGCTGAGGTGGGATGGGCAGGGTAAAGGTGAGCACACATTAGTATCCCTGTCCCCAAACATAATGTGGGAATGAACAGCTCCAACTTCAGTGGGAAATCGGCACCTCTGGCTTGCAGTCTGTGTTTATTAAGTGCTACAGAACAGCTGGAGGGGTTGCTGAGAAGCCAGGCACAGGTGGCACATGCTGCAGATGGTGACCTCTGTGCTGAACCCTTTTCCAACAGGGGAGGTGGAAAGTATAGCGATAAGGGCAAAAACAGGAAAAGAAACTGCTGTGCAAGAGGAAATCCAAATCTTGCTTACATTTCTGGAAAAAACAAGTTCATGGTGGAAATTTTTATAACTCTGGTCTCCAAACCAGCAGAGGTAAATCATTTGCACAACGAGCTTCATTAAACAAATACACTGTTAGTAAGAGTTCTCTGGCCTTGAAAATTGATATGGTCCTAATTTGATACTGAGCTTCATGGTCCACTCCAGCTTCTAAGCTGACTGCTTAGCTCTGAACTGAGAAGGAACAGTTTGTTCATTACAGCAAGGTACTTAGACCTCTGGGTCCTCTATGGGAAAGGATGGCAGAAGCCCCAGAGACATTGAATAAATTTCAAAGACCTTAACTGAGAACATATTCATATAGTGTAACCGGTCTTGGAAATTCAGTATTACCATCTGTTAAGTGAGGAAAATCATTTAACTTGATTTGTTGTGAGAGTTACACAGTAACTTGAAAAATCTTTGGTACAGTAAATAGCTAAATATTTCTGTGTGTTCTTGGGCAACAACTCATAACCCTCAATGTGCCTGAGTCATGGAGAAGCTAGAACCACAACTTTGGCCCTTGGGCATCCTGATCAGTGGGACCTGACTAGACCTGGGATAAATGAAAGTATAAGGCGGCTCATACCCCATAATCTCCTCTCCAGACTGGCAGGAATGGAGCCACTCCCTCTTATCCCAGGACAAAGATGGCCCTCAGCTCAGGTTTCATCTTACCCAAATTCCTAATTTTCCCCTGCTCTCAGACCCTTACCAGAAATCATGTGGTCAGGTTTCGAAAGACCCACCATGCAAATTAGGTGACTTTTGGATTCCCAAATTCCTCCAATCAGTGAACGACCCTTGCCTTATTACCCTAGCTAACCCTCTTCCTTTCAATTGCTTATATATAAGCCTGGCTTATATATAAGTCTCCTCCCAGGAACTGCCAGTGGCACTAGAACTCACCTACCTCAATCCCATACAACTTCTCTCCTCTCCCAAAGCCATCTGCCTTCATGTAATAGCAGGTATTTGGATTTAGATCACTAACTTGCAACGTATATGGCTTCCTGTTCCAGGTCTCTGACAGCAATGTGCAGGTATAGACTAAATGGGCTGCCTCTTTGGAAAGTAAGCATTTGGTTCTTTGAGTTTCTGGCTTTTTTCTCTTTCTCTCTTTCCCATCTCTCTCTTTCCTTCTTACTCTCGCTCCCTCACTCCCTCCATCCTTTTCTTCCTTCCCTGGAACAGATGCCTTAAATGCAAAATGCTTAATGGAATACAGTGTAAGACAAATGTCCACCAATAATACCTACACCACTGATGCTTCAGCTGGTCACTTTATGAACATGCCACAAATGTCTGAACTCCGAGTAATTCTGACATAGAACTCTGACATGCCCCTTCAGAGGGAGTGATACGTTTTGAGGGACCTCACATTTGTTCTCTTCTTTGCAAGCCCCCCATGAAGACGATACTCCTACCAAGGGACTCCCTAACTTATCTACTGTTGGTACCATTTTATGGAACTCGCTAGTTCCTATCTTGCTGTCTCCTATCATCTCTTCTCCATACCTACTTCTGTTGCCACCTCTGAACTGAATCCCACCTTTCATTTCCCTCCATGGCAAGACTTTCTGTCTGCCCCAGAGGCACTGGTCCCACCATACAGTTGACGCTCAGTGCAGCTCTAGCATGCTTCCTCCTTCCGCATGAAGTCCTTGGAGGCCCATTTGGTGGTATCACTATTTTCCCAGTTCCCAGGGCACATCCTGCTTAGCTTGAGCATAGCACTTACCATCTGGGGATAGGAGGTAATGATTTCCCAGGAGATATACTCCTGGGTTTTCATGTTACCCATGCTCAGTAGCCATGATCTGGCTTTATATCCTTAGGATACAGCAAGTACCTAGAAAATAGGGCAGCTCTGGGGCGAGAGGTGTAATTCAGTGACTAAAGTGCTTGCCAAGGAAGTAACAGGCCTTCGAATTGATCCCCCAGCACCACATAATAGCTGAGCATGGTGATGCATGCGTGTAATCCTTGCACGCAGGAGGCCAAGCCAGGAGGACTGCTATGAATTCTAGGCTAGTCTGGGCTAAATAGTGAATTAAGGGCCAGCCTGGAGTACTGAGTGAGATCTTGTCTTAGGAAGAAAAAAAAAAAGGAAAAAGAAAATAAGGCAGCTCTGCAACTAATTGTCCAAATAAACACTCCTTAGTACTCTAGGTGTTAATAAAGGGTTCAGCATGAGGCCATCCCCCAACTGTTTGTGGAATAAATACACCAGCAAAGATGTTGTAACTCTGATGATAAAAAAAACAATCAATAGCTTACAAAGTGAAAGTTTTGAATGTTTCTAGGAAGGCTCTTCATTGGGTAAAGCTGCTAGGTGCAGATATCTAAGATGAAGTGGGATGAGACAAGAACATAGTGTTCGGGAGGCTAGCTCTCCAAAATCTCTATGCTAAGATCCCAGCTAACACTTGTGGCCACTAACTCTAACATGGGACTGTACAGTGCAAACTTAGCCCCTGGCTTAGCTATGGCCTAGGAAGGGTATGTGTCTCACCAGTATCCTCCAATACATTTATTATAAGATTATGCTAGATTCTCACGTCGTCCCGTCCAGCACAAGTAATCTTTCCAAAATCCCATTGACTATGGCTTACTTGCTGCCCTTCCAGATATGTAGGGGGCAGGGTCCTACCTCTGGAAGCGTACAGTTCGTGGCAGGCACACGTGGTGCCCCCTTCAGCACCCAATGCAGTGGTGTCCCCTGCTGGAACTCTTCAGACAGCAAAGCCTGTACGGTCCTGCCATCACCACCTGGCTACTCCTATTAGCACGTCCGCCCAATTCCCACTCTGTGTGTCCAAGCCCCTCAGGAGGCCTTGCTCAAGCACCCATTCGTAAGAAACCTCTAAATTCTGCATTAGAGCAGACTTGGTTTCCTCCATAGTCCTGAACAATCACTGAAATCAAATTTATTTTTCATTTACTCACGATCCTGAGAGACAGCTACACCTGATCTAAAGCTATAGCATCTGCAGAGACATTAACCAGCATCTAGGGAATTGGCAATGACAGGCCTGTCTGCATGCTTCAGATAGTCCACTGATGAAGAAACCCTGACATAGTCAGTGGACTCCAGGTTTCCCTCTGCTGCGGGCAGTGTCACAGAGAGCTGAGCAAATTCCAAGTGGCTGTGGGCACTGTGCGGGTTTACCCAGGCATCCATCAGCCATGCATTTATGTGTACATAGCTGAAGAATTCTTTTCTTCTAAAAACACACAAAAGTATATATAACCCTAAGCTATTCCGAAACAAAGAAACACAGCCCTGTTACATCAGCCAAGGAGAAGTTTCATTTTCTACTGGTAGGGGAAAGACACTATAGCCATGCATTAGTAATTTTAGATACTGAGAAGTGTCATGAGCTGGAGAGTGAATTAGGAGATGAATGGCATCTGCTGTCTTAGGAACATTCACAGAAAGCTTTCTGGGGTCACAACAGTAAGATGTAAGTTATAAGTACAGAGCATCAGGCACAGAGGCCCCCAGAAAGAAATGGGCCCAGAGTGTCTTCACAACTGAAACAATGCTGATTTTTGCTGGAGGTGCATGATCTAGGAGGATAGGAGGCAATGAGTCCATGGAAGGGTACAGGGCTGGCCTGGATGGGTCAGCATGAGATAACATACCAGCTCACGCAGAAACACCATTCCCAGAGCAGGGAGACCCACACCAATAATGGCTATGGGACATAACCAACGAAGGTACATCTATCAAGTATCAGAGGCATCATTACTAAATAAGCAGAGAAACTGTGTTTAAGGAATATGGACAGGCCTCATACTTCTGTACCCACTAGAGAATTCATATGTGTGAAAAGCTCTTGAAACGGTCATGACACAAGGCATGCTCTCCATAGCAAGGACCAATGTTAGAGGAAAACACTGTGGTTGCAGTCAACATGGAAGTCCATTGCTTTTTGCTTAAAAAAGATTTGTTTCAAGGACAAATTGTGCTAACAAAAGTGGTCTGAAAAGCACTTTGGCTCCAGGTTAACACTGCCTTGAATGTGGAAAGAGAGCCCCAAGGGTGAGGGTGTGGCTCAGCAGTCAGAACACTTGCCCAGTAAGAGCGACACTCTGAGTTAGATTACCCAGCACGACATCAGTTGGGGTGGTGGTGCACACCTGTAATCCCAGCATTTGGGAGGCTGTGGCAGGAGGATTGCTGTGTTTCTGAGCCAGCACAGGCCACCTACTGAGTTCAGGACCAACGTGGACTACAGAGAAAGACCCTGTCTCAAAAAAAAAAAAAGAAAAGAAAAGAAAAGAAAAGAAAAGAAAAGAAAAGAAAAGGGGGAAAAAAGCCCCACAGTGCAGTATATGATGTACTATCATATTATGGACCAATCTGATGTGACAGGAAAAAAAAAACAACAAGATGACAACTTTTAGCCACCCAATACTACTAGAATAATAGCAAATTAGCCCTGCAGGTGCTAACTGCTCACCAATGGCAGCAACACCCTTGCCAAATGTCATTTGACAGGATACCAGATTCTGCAGCCAAGCCAGGATGAGGGCTGTGAAAGTGGACATGAAGACTGGGTGCCTAGGTCATGCAGGAATCCCACTGAGTTCCCTCCACCACGGTAGGGTGGCACCCATTACAGCTCTGCACTGTCCGCGTGGGGAGGCCTTTGCCCATGAGTTTCCACACCACACAATGATGGTCTTCAAAGATGCTGAGATAATTTATGTACTAACCAATAAGGGGCTGGTGGCACTATGTTGGCCTGTCCATCATGGAAGGTGAAGCATATCCACATACAACTACTAAAGATAAAAAGTATGATGCTAGTTCAAAGTAGTTCCATAGCACATACATGATGACTCACTTATGTAAAACTATATCCAACCGCATCTACAGCCAAGTCCTGGAATGATTTCACCAAATGCTGACAGTGTCACCTCAGGGGTTGGGAATTATTTCTGTGTTGGCTGATTTTTCCTTTCACAAATATGCTGTAAACAAAAAAGACTTTTTGTTTGTTTGTTTTTGAGACAAGGTCTCATTCTGTAGCCTAGGCTGGTCCTCAACTCACTACGGAGCCAAGGCTGGCCTTGGACTCAGGGCAATCCTCCTGCCTCAGCCACATGAGTGCAAACCTGCCACCATGCCCTGCTTATGTGGTGCTGGGGAATTGAACTTGGGTACTCAGTGCTCGAGCACTTTAACTGCTGAGCTATTCTTTCAGCCTCCAAAAAGAGTTTGTGAAAACAAAGAGTTGCATAAAGTGTTTAATGTAAGAAAGTCTATATTTATGATGAATCCAATTTAAAATACAAGAATCTGCCATCCAGTGAATGCTTGTGATCCCATGCACGCACGCACGCACGCACACACACACACACACACACACACACACACGAGTGTAAGAATACAAATTGTAAACACACTACAGGTTGAACATATAAACGTGCGCATGACTAGGAAAAATAACGGATTCAGTGACCATGAACTCCACCATTTTCAAGCAGGGCCCCTGTGAGGGCGGCTGAGGCTTGCTCTGTCATTCACATTTGTTTCACGGGCTAACTGGAAAAGGAGGACTAGCTGTTCTGGCCCGGACTGCCTCCTTGCAAGCCACATCAGCACATTCTCCTCACACCCACAAGACCATCAAGAACACACTGCAGGCATGCTGTATTCTCCAGTGTTTGTACACCAGGGAGGTGAGAGGCCTTTTGCCTTCTGTTCTTCTTCTTCTTCTTTTTTAAATAAAAAAGGTAGAAAAAGAAAATCTTTCCAATACACGAGTTTCCAGAATCTGTGGCAGTCTAGAAGCTTATGTTTTGTGGAGGGGGCCTTTGTACCAGAGGCTTCAGAAACCTTTATTCTGGGCCCTGTAAGTCCTGGGATTCAAAGGAGGCCAGTTTACCAAAAAATACCTGAAGACCCTATGGGGCCTCTGGAGAAAGAGAATAAAATGGGGAGGAGTCAGAAATTCTGACAGCTTGCTGAACACTTCCCACTAAGGAGTTAGCTCCAAACTTAAAAACTAAACATATCACACTATGGGAAAAATACTGTGAATAGGATACACACGCCTGATACCTGAAAATTCTTCCCCTCTCTATAACTAAACTCTCAATTATTCTATACATTTTATTCTTAAAAACATCCATTTTTTTCTACACCTTACTTAAATGACATCACAAACAAAACTTCACACAACTTTTGATAAATCTCAGTGTTTCCAAATGTGTTCTCCTTTTTTCTAGGGAGCCCAAAAGAATACCCAGACAGTTAATAAAATACATGCACAAGTGTAACACATATGTGTATCTTAGGAGACTTCTCCAATTCACATCTCATTCTAGGACAGGTAAGTAACAGGATATGTTGTAGTGTGAAGGGTCTGACAAACTACTGGTAAAATGTTACTGTTTTGCACCTCCTGTTTAGTTGGCTAAAAATAAAGGCACTCTTGGTCCTTCATTCCCTGCCTGGGGCTAGCTTCCTAAATGTTCCTGCATGCACGAAGAGGGTGGTAGAGATGGAAGGAGGGGAGGCTAGGGAAGTAACCCCCACCAGGTATGCTACTCGAACACACAGACACGAGTCTAAATCGCCCCATATGATCACTGGAGCTGTCATTCTCCTTTTTGAAAATGGGTAAAGCGTTTGGGTGAAGGGCAGAATGGTAGCTGTAAAGTAAGGAAGGCAAAGCTCAGAGCTTTCAGTAGTTATTTTGAAAAACTGATGGCAGAAGCCTGGTAAATGCAGAGGAAAAAGGCTAGTGGGAGTGAGGGCCAACACCTGGATGAAAGCCAGGTCATTCCTGGCCTACTGTCTGAACCCCAAATGCTGCCTTTCTATAAGTGTGATTCCTACCCTTAAACATGCCATGAACCCTGGAGTCATGTATTCTGAGAAAGTGTTCCCAGGGTTTATCTTATTGCTTTAAGGCATAAAGTAAAATACAGGTGATCACAAAGAAAATAAATTATTTTGAGCAGAGTTATTAGAAGACTGAAGTAATGACATGATACAATAATACATGTGCTTTCCTATAATGCATTAAATAATAACATGCACCATTATTTAAAATAATTACTGTAAAAAAACATATAAGATATCTGGATTAAAAAACTCACATGATGTGAAAATATCTGATTTCTACTAGTGACAAAGGGACAAGTGCAGTGAGTCCTGTGCTGGCTGTACTGTTTCTGAGGACCAGCAAGGATGTGTGCCTCCCTGGGCATGGTTCATACATGGGACCTGGCACTGAAATGCAGGCAATCTCCTACTCCGGGAGATGAGATTTTTTTAAAAAAAATTTTTTTTAACAAATAGGTTAATGAAGAAGTTGAAATACTCACACATGTTAAAGATGGCCTAACTTCTGGAAGTAAAGGCTGGGCTACGGCTCAGAGGAGGAGAGTACTCTGAGCCTGCTGTCCACAATCAGTCCTGGCACTGTGCTGGTCTTAACAGCCATGATGGGAAACAGCACTTGTCAAGTTCACCCATGAAACTGTGCAGTTTCTTATTTATGTCTCTATTATTCCCAAAAGAAACCCATCCTCCCCAGCTCTCCTCACCCCTATATCTGGCAGCCATGAATCTACTTTTGGTCCCTATGAAGCTGTTCTTCCCAGATTTCCATACAGAAAATTTTGTCATTTAAACTCTTATAAAGTCACTGCAAACACTGTATTAGTGAACACAGACCCATGGCTCCTGGAGAGCAACAGGGTCAGACTCCTGTGGACCACTGGGTCACAACATTTTCATTAACTATGTCTAATATACTGCCTTTCCCCTCATGTTTCTGCTTAAAGTCACTTTATTTAAAACGTATTTTTGAATTACAAACATTGAACTTGTGGCTGATTGCCTGGACAAAGCTTTTACAACATCTACCTAGGCACACAAGAGCCTGCTGTGCTGAAGGCATGGACAGCACTTTAGCGCCATGCTTGAGGTCACTTTAAGCAGCAAAATCACTAAGAGAAAGCAGATGACATGTGTGAATGGTGGCACTGGACACACCATGAGAACACTGGTTTACTACAGAAACTGAGATAGTGCAGAGACTGGCTATGTTCTGTGGTAATGGGGACTGAGCCCAAAGCCTTGGTACTGAGCTACATCCTCAGCTCTTTTTGAGACAAAGCCCTGCTAAGTTTCTCAGGCTACACTCAAACTTAATATCCTTCTGCCTTAGCCTTCCAGAGTGCTAGGACTACAGGTGTGCACCACCATGCGCACTCATCTTTGCTGTAACTGTTATCAGCTGGGGGCATGTGCATAGACCTACTCGAATCTCTTAACCACTCTGGGCATGCCCTCAAATGCCAAATGGCTATTGATTTGGAGTTACTAGTACATTTTGCCAAGTAGGCAAATCTACAGATACAGAATCCCTGAATAATGAAGATCACCTGTAAAAGCCACCATACAGAAAAATGATCTTTTGTGTCTGGCTTAGTTAACTACGTGTTCTACTTCTGCGCTCATCTACACTGGCCCATGTGTCAGTACTTCATTTCCTTTAATCGCCAGGCAGGAATACATTGTATGAATACTTACACTTTATCCATTTATTGAATGATGGACACTTGGGTGGCTCCCACTCTGGTAGTTGGGCACAATGCTGTTGCTGTGCACACGGGTGTGCAGGTCTTTGCATGGACACATGTCACCCACAAGCTAGTATTTTGTTGAGGGGTTGTACAACTATAATCACAGAAGAGGATACTCTGCAATTTTATAGTCACGTCCTCGTGTGGTTTGAGGGAAGAGATTATTTTAAGTGGCAGATCAATTTTTAAAAACATAGTTGTGAGGTCATCTCAACATGTATTAGAAGAATGCTTACTTTTCCTTTGTGACAATAATATAGTATCTTGTTAAAATAGAATTCAATAAGACACAGTAGTGTATGTAAAGCTACTGTATGACACAGTGGGCGAGGCTGCCATGGAATTGTAACATGGCGTGGCCGTGATTGATCTCTTGAACCTGTTATGCAGTTGAAACGCTGTTACTGTGCTAAGCCCGGGAGGCCTCAGGGACTGAATGATAGATCAGCAAGTATGTCCAGCATATGGGGACACCTGGCTATCCACAGATGTACAAATGCCCCCATTCTCCTATCCTGTATATGGTCACCACCTCCGGAACCCAGCATGTTGGGCAAGAAGGCTCTGAGCTCCGTAGTGACAGGACAAGGGACTAGGACAGCATATGTTTGAAAATGCAAGGGCCTGTGGACACAGGACCTGATGATAACCCAGGAGGCATATCTTGTCCTCCCACTTTACAGACAGGATGCTGGAGCCTGTGGGTTTGAGCATAGAGTCCATGAGAGAAGGTATGACCTTGGGTAACAGAGAAACCCAAAGGCTGAACATGACGAGCTCACAGTAAAAACACCAGGAGAGTCAGAAACCTGACGCCAGCTGAGTAAATGCTTCACTATCACAAAGCAGAAGAAAAAAATAATAAATAAAGACAAGTTGTAGGGCTACACCAGCAGGAGGAAAGAAGCCACACCACGCAAGTTGTATGCCAGTTAATGTATCTCCCTTATAACCCACAAACCTGAGGATGCCCATTTCACCTTGGTTTCTGCAACTTCCTGGTGGCAGGGCCATACCTCAGTCAGGCTAGCCTCTGCTGCGACTTCGAACCCCAACTCTGTAGCCAGGGAGCAAAAATGCTGGCTTCCTGCATGACACATAACTAGGACCACATGCAGAGGCATCATCACTCACACCTTCACAGTCGTTCTGCCCCTTGTCAGCAAGGCCGTGACTGGCAGCTGCTGTGGCACAGCCAGGAACAAGTGCCATAGGCTTCAGCGTCTCATGGGAAACACAGCAAGCAACACCAAAAGAGGGTAAGAGGACAGAGCTGGAGTATAAGCTACTTCAAGTAGATGGGGATGGGTGTCTGAGAGGGCAGAGCATTAGCAGACAGGTTCCTGGGCAGTGTGAGAAGAGACATCCAGGATGGGGCAGCAGGGTGGCAGTGCCTATCCCAGGGCCATCTGGGCACAAAGTGACCAGCACAGAGGGCAGCAGGCAGAGAACAGAGGAGGGGACACCAGAGGCTGTGCAGAGCTACGCAGGGACTGGAGGTTCCTGACCTTGAGTCATGACCACTGGCTGCCGTGGGGAAGGGACAGATACGTGGGCCTCTCAACACCAACATCAGGACATATAGGCTCAGCCACAGCTTCAGATACAGAGGGCTCTGATCTTGTTCCAGAGAACAGGCCAGAAGTGAGGTCAGCAGTCTCCCACCATGTCTCATAACCACAAGTGGAAAGAACAACAATAGCTAACCCAGAGCTCAGGCTGTGAGCCAGCATATTGCTCAGCATGTCCCTTCATGGGAACCTGGTGGGGGTATCATTCACACCCCGCTCTGCAACAAGGACACTGAGGTGCAGGACCCAGGGTACCTGGTTGCATTTGTGAGCATGGTGGTCAGCTCCCACTCCTCAGATCTTGCTCCTTTTACAGCAAAAACCGTATGTTATGGAGTCACTCTACAAGGTTCCCCTTGGTTGCTCTGATCTTTAAGGCAGGCAGTGCTTAGTGTGTAAAGTAGGTTTTCCCCAGAAAGGAGAGAGAATCACTACCAAAATTTTTTGTAAAGATAACATTTCCCCGGTTTCATTTTCTCCTTTGTCACATTATTTGAAATGACAAGGTTCTCCTAAGTTTAGAGATAGGAAAACAATCAAAAATGCATTTCTGGCATGTGAGCAGCTCAAGGTCCCACAGTGACACTGCAGGTAGTCCTCTACTCCCTTTAGACCATCAACCATATTAGTATTTTCACATATAATGATATTCTTATGACTTATAGCAAAGCTGGCCTTCAGACCTAAACTTAACCAAATTAACATTTTTCTCCGCAAATCCTAAAAAGACATAGAAAATACATACTAGTGACCTCAAATTTCACTGTTAGGCTACTGACAAATATCCCTTCATTACTGAATTCACTTGCTTCCATTTAAACTACTAAAAGCATCAGTATTATGTTTCTTGGTATTTAAAAAGCAAAAATCAATACGACTTAAAATTGAAAATGCAATTTAGAAACGTTTAAGCCTTTCTGATATATTAATGTTGACCAAAACTTTTTCTTTATCTCCTCCTATGGGGTCGAAAAACTGAATCTCAATGGCCCTGTAGTGGCAGACAAAACTAAAACCTGTATTTTTGTCTTAAATAATTACTTAACAAGTATAGCAGCTTAGCCTTCTTGGTACCTCGTTTCTGGATGAAGACCCTGAGCAGAGGGTGTGCGCTTGAGACTGCCTTACAGAAGTTGTCATCATTGTTGATGGGCAGGAGATCCCCGTGAACGTCCGCATAGCCTATAGTCACTTCAGTGTTGGAGATGTGGTGGGTATGGACAACCAACTGGTAGAAATCTTCAAACTTTCCAGGTTTGTGACGATCCAAAGAGAATCTTCTGAATTCAGCCCCAAACTGCAATGCAAGAGACAAGTAAGCCAGAATAAGATGCGACTTGTTCACTGAATATACAAGTGGTTACTAAGCCTCCAAAGATCCCAGAGATAGTCAACAATTCCACTGTTTTTGTTAACTAACAAGCAAATAAGGAATTATTAGTTGGAAAGAGGAGCTTTGAAAAAAAAGGGAGCATCAGAAAAAGCACTGCTGGAGAGAGTAACTCCTTTGTCCACAGTGATCACTTATTCACAATGGCTGACAGCCTGAGGACAGAAGTTGTTAGTCCACTGGGCTCTGCTTGTTGGAAAAGTAAGGTGAAAGTTCACTGTAAATCCTAAGAGGCCACAACCAAGGGTCTGTACAGCCCCACAGTGGACAGTGGAACACATAAAACTCAGAGGCAGGAAGGGATGTATCTTCCAGATTAAAAAAAATTAAGGACAACTTTATAAATGCTTATGAGTTTTCATTTTTAGCTAGAACATGTCTTGATATGACCTATATTTTAATAGGAACAAATAGCCATAGTTCAAAAGATCAGAAGTGGGTGGAAATTTGAAAACATGGAGAAATCTGATAAAAGGTTAACTTTACAAATCCAAAGGAGACAAAATGAAATCTACCTCTGTATACATCTGGCCAGGTACAGCTCTGAATGCAGCTGTACCCTGGAATTGGCAAAGGACAGGGTTGTGCCCTATCCTCTCAAAATTTCTGCCCACATTACTCTCCTGAGTGCTGGGATTACAGGCATGCACCACCATGCCCAGCTTATGTGGTGCTGGGGAATTGAACTCAGGTACTTAGCGCTTGACTTAGGGCTTTGCAGGCAAGCACTTTAACCCCTGAGCCATCCCTCTAGCCCACAAACTTTTATCTTTTTAAAAAAGGATATTATAATACTATGAGTAACTGAATGTTAAGAATAAGATAATGTAGATAGCATGGACAGATTCTTAGACAAACTGCAAAAACTGTCTTAAAAAGAACATAGAAAATTGGAATAAGCTTATAACAAATAATGAGACTTAATCAGCAATTTCAAAAACCCTCACAAAAAAGTGCAAGTCAGATGGCCTTACAGACAAATTCTACCAAATGCTCACAAAATCTCAATCCTTCAAAAACTCTTCCAAAAAAACCCCCAAGAGCATACTTGCCAACTTATTCTTTGAGTCTAATTTTATGCTAATATGAAAACAAGAAAAAAGGATACCAGAAGAAAACTAGAGTAGTATCCTTTACGAAGAGTCACAAAAAATCCTCAAAAATACTTCAAACCATATCCATTAACATATAAAAATTATTGACATATGCTATGACCAATGAGATTTACCACAAGAATGTAAGGTTGTTTCAACATCTGAAAAATCAGTCAATGTAACATACAGCATTAAAAGAACAGAAGCCAAACAAGAATCTCAGCAGATCCAAAATACTGTGTGATGCACAATGTTTTGTCATTTTTAAAAAAAAAAAAAGCACTCAACAAACTAGGAATAGAAGGAAATGTCCTCATCTGAACCAAGGGCTTCTATAAAAACTGCCAGCTAATGCCATACTTCATAATTAAAGAGAGAGTAATTTCTCCTTGAGATCAAGAACAAAGCAAGAATGTCCACTTTCACATCTTCTAGTTAACATTACATTAGAGGTTCTACTGAGAACAGTTAGGCGAGAAAATAAAGAGATATTAGACTAGAAGTTACAGTGTCTATTCACAGACTTGTACACAGAAAATCTTACAGATCTTATTAAATTTACTAGAGCTAACAAACCAGTTCAGTGTGGTCTCAGGGCAAAATATTGATATACAAAACAAACTGTATTTCTATATAGCAGCAGTGAATAATCTAAAAAAGAGACTAAGAAAAAACTCTATTAACAATAGCACTAAAAGGATACAATGTTTATGAATAAACTCAGTAAAAGAAGTAAAAGACTTGCACACTGGAAATTATAGAATATGTTTGAAAAATTAAAGATGATCCTGAGTTGAAAGACTTCATGTTCTTGGCACAGAAAACTAAATATTATTTAAAAAGCAACACTACCCAAATTTATCTACAAGTTCAATGCAACTATTACAAAAAATGTTAGCTGCTTTTTATTTTTTGCAGTAATTGGCAAGTTGGTCCTAAATTTACTCAAAAGAAGAGTAGGAGGGCTCATACTTGCTCATTTCAAAACTTACATTATAGTTCATAAATGAATACAGCTATGTAGAAGATAAATGGAATAAAATTGAGAGTTCAGGGGAAAACTCTTCTATCTGTATCAACTGATTTTTGATTAAAAATGTCAAGACAATTCAATGGAGGAAATTATCCAAATGCAAAACAATGGACTGGACACCTAAGTCTTATTACATCCAAACCTCAAGTTGGATCATGGGCTAAATGTGAGACCTAAAATTATAAATCCCTTAGAAGAATACATATGATTAAATTTTTTTATTACTTGGGTTAGGCAATGATTTCTTAGATATGATACTAAAAGTCTAAGTAATGAAAGAAAGGTCACCATCAACAAAAATAATCCACAGTATAGGAAAGAAACATGCAAAACAGATACGTGATAAGGGACTTGCACAAAGAACATACAGAAGATTCTTAAAACTCAACAGCGGAGACAGGCACTCCATTAAAAAATGGGCAAATAAATAGGTAATTTTTCAAAGAGGATGTAAATGGACAATGAATACACAAACAGGTGTTCAACCCTGTCCGTCATTAGGGAAATACACATCAAAAGCATGAATTACTAGTATGGTTTAGATGACAGCCTCCCAAAGTCCATGTAAAGGGAATGGTGTGTGAGGTACTGCTGACCTGCAGGAGATGGGGCTGTATGTCATTAGGTCACTGGAACTATGTCCTTGGGTGGAACTGTGGGAATCCTAGCCAGTTCATCATGAGCTGTGTGGTTTGCTCTACCACAGGCTCTCAACAAAATGTTCTGCCTCATCACAAGCCCACAGCATGAACCTCCTGAACCACAAGCCAAATAAACCTTTTTTTTTCTGTAAGCTAATTGTCTCAGATATTTAGTTATAGTAATAAAAAATAAATAATATAGACCATTTTAAACCTACTAGAATAGCTACAATAAAAAAGAAATAAGAACATGCTGGTAAGAATAGAATCTGCCTACTTACACATTTTGTTTGGTAGGAATATAAAACAGTTTGGTACTTTCTTAAAATGCTAAAAGTTGCCATTTTACTCAAGATTTTCACTCCTGTGTATGTACTCCAAAGTAACAAATACACATCGTTAGTAAACATAGGCTGTAGGCCAGTACACCAGGCCTCCCTTCCCTACTTTATGAAGCAGATTGTACATAGCTAGAGGTGTTCCTTCTTTCCATCTTTCCTACATGAAACATGAATCCTCCTGGCATGTTCAGGAATGTGCCTACCCCAAAGTAGTCTTTGCATGTGCACATGTATGAGCCTCTATGTTCCTTTATTGAGGAAGGCGCCATCTTGGAAATAGCCATCTCCCACCTGCAGGTAAACAAATATTTTTTCTCCACCTCTGAGTTGTGCCTGTGTTTTTTCTTGGGGTTACATCCACTAAGAATTGAATCCATTGTGTTTGGTTATAATATGTCTATACAATGTGTATGAGTACTTATAACAGCACTACTCATTAAGTAAAAACAACACCAGCTGCCATCAATGGATAAATAAGTTATTATGTAGATATAATATAAAATCCAATATTATTTGGCCATAAAAGGAAGTGCTGTGGCTCGGGGAATAGCTTGGCAGTTATAGTGCTTGCCTTATAAGTGCAAGGCCCCGGGTTCAGTTCTGCAGCTCCATATAAGATGGGAGTGCTGAAGCAGGCCTATAATACCAGCACTAGGGAGGCTGCAGAAAGATTGATAATGAGTCTGAGGTCAGCCTGGGCTACACAGTGAGTTCAGGACCAGCCTGGATTACAGAATGAGACACTCTGTCTCAAAAGAAAAAAAGAAGGGAAGTACTGATCCATGATATACTATATAAAGCTGAACTTTGAAAAAGTTATGTGAGAGACAGCAGACACAAAATATCACATATTGTAAGATTCCACTTACCTGAAATGACCACAACAGGCACATCAGTAGAGGAACAGAGGAATTCTATTAATGGTGTTGCCATAGGCTACAGCAAAGAAAGAAGTAGGAGTGGCTGGTAATGGGTATGGTCCCGAGGGGTTTCTTTTTGGGTGAAGAAAATAATCTAAAATTAAGATGGTAATGACTATACAATCATGTGACTACACTAAAACCCACTGAATTTTACACTTTAAAGTAAATTTTATTTCATGTCAACTGTAGCTTATAGAACTGGGTTTTTTTGTTTGTTTGTTTAGAGAATGTCCCTCAAAGATAATATTTTTTTAGAACAGCCAATTGAAAGCTAACTGAAGCCATGTTCAGAAATATGGAAACCCAGAGGCAGGCTAAATGGAGGCATGCTTTTGTTCCAGGCAAACAGGAAACCCCAATGGCCTGCTGTCTGAATACAATCAAGCATACAAAACCGAAGAACTCAGAAAAGCCAAGGCCCCATGACTGCTGGACCTTCTGGAGGAGGCACAAGATGTGAGCGCAAGATGTGAGTTCAACTCAGCAGGTAGGGCAAGCTTTTCCAGTTCCAATGTGTTGGATGGTGCTGAATAGTAAGGGCAACAAAGGGCAAGCACTCTCGACAGGGTGGGACTTGCCTTTCTTCACACACCTGTCTCCAATCTGACCCCAAAACTGCAAAGTTCTCCAGTCTTTTTTTGTTCAATTTGGAAACTAAAATATATGAATATTTCTGGAGTTAAGGGCTCTGGTAATATAAATCTCTTTTCATGATGTAACATTTATATCTAAAGATAATTCATCACCATTATCTTGATTATTTCTTACTTTTCAAGTTAAAAGATACCAGGCTGGAACCAAGAGACCTACTTCCTGATACTGATCTACTCCTATCTGTGGCATGAACCGTGGCTGCTTCCTGCTTCTTTTTGTCACTCCAACTTACTCAGCCACCACATACTTTAAAACTTCTTCCTGAGCCAGGTGTGCCTTTTGCTGTTCACTGTCTCCAGGAGAAGTGTGGTCTGTTTCTGGGCCTGTGGTTAAGCACTGCTACCCTCACTCTGTGCCTATGACTTCCTTGCCAGATCCAGCAATGCTACAACTACAAACAGTGCTGTCTTTATACACTATTGTCTACTTAAACACAGAGGATACTTGATCCCGGGGAAAGGGGTCTTCCAGTAGCCTAAAGGGAGAGAGATCCTCCCACTGACTTCATTACCCAACCG
The DNA here is from genome assembly GCA_004027205.1 of Ctenodactylus gundi. Classification (NCBI taxonomy): domain Eukaryota; kingdom Metazoa; phylum Chordata; class Mammalia; order Rodentia; family Ctenodactylidae; genus Ctenodactylus; species Ctenodactylus gundi. The sequence continues at coordinate 27,812 of PVKB01000096.1, read as the reverse complement.
AAGGCCCCACTCCCTACTGTTCCTAGCAGCTAGTTGGGGAAATGAAGTGTACAAATAAGGTCATTTGGGAAAAATGTGTATCCCCTTTATAGAGGTACACAACAAAAACCCTCTGCTCTTTCTGCGTGTCTGACTTATTATCCTAGCTACCTCTCTTTTTGGAAGGTTGGTTTTCACCAAAAAAGCAAACATAAGCTTGAAGAGTACAAGTTACTGACTTTCCATAGCCCTTTTTCATTTCTTGACAAAACTCTACTGTTTTTTTAAAAGTATTCTTTCCTCTTCTGTACCCAAGTCAGGTTAGCTTTCATTTCTGAGTTGGTCAGAGGTGAACATGGCCCCTCTGGAGAAACTGGCAGAAACCAGTTTCACTATCTCCCAAAAGGAAAAATAAATCCTGAGGTCCAGTGTTACCTGGTGCTTCCTGAGGTGCTGCCCAGAGACCATGCTTGGGTATATGCTTGAGCAGAATGTGCCTGCTGGGGCCGCCTCAGTCCTGTCTGGGCTTGTGAGGGCCCCACACAGACATCTGACTAAGGCAACTCCACGCAAAACCCCTGATGTGGTCATGGATGTTCCTCTAGGCTTCTCTAACTCTCACAGCTTTTCAATATAAGATCACATACTGTGTGGTTTGTTTTTCTGTACGGTTTGTGTATTAGTCATCTTCACTTCACTGACACACAAAATCCCCCACTTAAAGTCTAACAGAGATGTTAATTTAGGTTCAGTTTCAGTGGGTCCAGTGCATGGCTGACTGGTTACAAAGCAGAAACTACGGTGGAGGAGACAAGTTGTTCACACCATTTTGGCCACTAAGTGGGACGAAAAGGAGGAGCTAGGAACTAGAATACATCCCATGAACACATCCTTTAAAGTTCTGCAGCCAGTTACCTGCCACTTTGGACCAGGCCCTATTCATCAATGTGGGACTTCCACAGGGCATTTTAGATCTAATCATAACAGTTAAAGGGATATAATCACGTAGCTTGAAATGCAAAAATATTCACCAACTTCTCCCAGGCAACCAGGGTCTCCTGAAAACCAATGATTCTAGTTTTTTTTTTCTCTGTCCTTCAAAAGCTATTTTATGCGTAGGAAGGCAAATACATGCATGCGTCTGTCTTCTCTAAACAATGGTAGCAAATGCCCACGACGAGAGTGCATTCCACATGTTTCTCACTTAATTGGTACTTTGTAAAAGCAAGACTTCGCTGGATGCCTTGGTGCTATGGATGCGGCATCCCAATTTATAGATGCCCTGAAACTTCATAAAGGTCGTGCTATTTGGCTCCTGAGACACCACATGTATCATCTGCATCATACTGACCAGGAAAGTCCTCCTGAAAAGCCAGGGATAAGTGTAGTGTTCAGTGGAAATCTGATTAGGGACTTGATAACTTTCTAAACACCAAGCAGTCACAAATTTTAAAAATTTCCCATCCTACAAGTGTCAGGGCTGTCTCACATCATCAACAACTGCTAGTGTATAGTAGATGCTTGCAGCAAATTACCAAATAAATTAAACCTGTCAACTAGCTTTAGACTAAAACTCTAGAAATTTATTTAGTTGACATTGATTAAGGATGTCATAAGATGAAATGACAAGCTATAATTCTGAACAGTCAGACAGGTCCATGTTCTTTGTAGTCCATGAGTCCCACCAGCTCTGCCCTACACATATGTACTCACTGCAACCTCCACTATCCTAGAGCCCCACACCAGCCTATGTGTTGAAAAAAAAGGAGTCAGTATTTCAAAGGATACTTGAAAGAGTAAATAAGAAGTCAGGCCAAGCAACCTCAACTGTACCCAGCGACTGTGTGAATGTAGCAGGTGTTTTCTTGGGGGTGGGGGGAAGACTGTTACTAAATTACTCAAGGAAATGTAGGGAATCTTTGTGATGACTTAACTTCTACTGCCAGCTGGGGGGGGTGAGGGGGTTGAGGAGAGGGACAGAGGGAGAAAGAGAGAGGTAAAGGGGAGCGGTGTGGGACACTTGGGCCACTGTGCCTTACCACAATTTGCTGAGGGCTGGCATACTGTCCCAAGAGCCTCTAAAGAGTTCCTAAGACTTTAGACTTTAAAGACTGCCTTCTCTTCTTCCCTAACAAACATGTTCAACCTGTGGCCTGTCATTCTTTTCTCTTTTTTTTGCCCTTGATTTTTTAAAATGCTACAATGAAAAAAATGTTTCAAAGGAAGCTTTAATACTTGTATACATTAAGTATATTATATGTATATTTTATGTGGCCCAAGATAAGTTCTTCTTCATGCAAAAGAACAAGGGCAAAACAAATTTTAAAAAACCCAAAATATGGCGGGCCACAAGATGGACACATTTGCAAATTCAGCAGAACAGACTCCACGAAGAGAATGCTTAAGAAATACCACAGAGCAACTTGGGAAAGACCGAACTGCCAGGGCTTATGAAGGGCAGCACACATTCACAGACGTGTCCTTTTGAATGATAGGTGTCTCTTCACTTGAATTCAGTATTTCAAACTGTTAGTAGGAATTTCATTGAACTGATTTCTTTCCATGCTAAACATACACATCTTAACAAAAAGGGTGGTTTCCCTTCTATCTATCCCCACCCAGAACTGGGTATAGTGTAGGAACTCATAAACAGTTACTAAATGAGTAAAATTATAAATGACAAATGGGATGACCCACTCTCCCTCACTTGTGAATACTCAAAGGGCACTTCTTTGTATGTGCTGTTGCTGTCCTACATACTTGGGAATGTGAGAAAACAATTCAGAAGCAATGCCTGTCCCCATGAAACCTTGTTATAGTTGGGATCTGGAATGTCCTCCAAACACCTAATGTATTTGGATGTTGTGGATTAACTATGGATTTCATGTGGTGTGAGGAGGTAGGACGTGATCAAGGACACGTAGGTGATCACTGGGTATATGGCGCAGTACTGGGTGTGTGGCCTGCTCCTGCTTCTTCCTGAAGCTCTGATCCCTCCTCTTGCCATGCTGTGATCCTTCCTGCCATTTCTGGCTATCCACAAATGGACTGAGACCTCCCCAAAATGTGAGCTAAAGTAAACTTTTTCTCTATCCCTGCCAGGAGAAAGTGACTCAGACAAACCTGTATTCTAAAAAGACAAATTAAAAAAAAAACAATAAATAGCAAAATAAGCAAATTACAGTATATTAGAAGGTGGTAAGAACCATGGGAAAAGGAGTCAAGTGGGGACTCCGTAATCCTTGAGACAATATGGGACACCTAGCACCATTGCTCAGGGACTACTCTCTTCTTGAGTGCTTTGATGTCAGCTCTAGCAGAGGGTTTCAGACTTTCATCCCAACACAGCTTTCCTTTCCAGAAAGGAGGACATCCCCATGGCTCTCAGCCCACTCTCCAGCCCTCTCCTCTCTGTCCTCGCTCTGGCCTCCGCAGACTGCACTTGGGACACTCGGTCAGCATTGCTCACTGTATCCTGTCTGCCTAGATTGCACCACGGCAGTCACAGACTCAGGATGCCCTCCCTGGTTCTCCAGACTGAGGTGATTTTTCCTCACTGCCATCACTGGTGGGGTACCCTCTAGAGGCTCACCCTGAAATGGAAACCTGTCCCTTGTTATTCCTGTTACCAGGAGGAAATAGGAGGCAAATGAACTTTGATCAAATGGTTGCTGGTGACCCATTTGCTAAGGAAAGCCATGCAGTGAGGAGGACAAGCAAGAGTGCAGAGTCAGGAGAGTGAATAAGGTTGTTCAGGAGGACAGAAAGCAGAAGAGTTCCAATATGTGATGGGAAGAGCCTCGTTCACCCCTGCGTTTGCTGCCTGTAACTCTGGTTCAACCCTCTGAGCTCCAAGGACCACAGGCTCCCCACATCTGGACCCCTGGCCTATATGTCTCCACTGGGGGCATTAAAGTAACTAAGGAAGGGAGAGGACCAAGACAGGCCAACTGGGAAAATGCCTGGCTTCACCATGCCATTACCTTTAAAAATACCATTTACTTTAAGAATCTGCTCTAATCTCCGAGGATCCACAGGCCATGCCCCGCAAAGCTCCACCTTGGAGGGCCCAACCCATCCCTTCCCAGGTCTAGACCTACAAGGGCCCATCCCATTCCCACAGCAGCCCTCCCTTGCAAGGCCCCACCCCATAAGGTCTCACTCCTGCACAGGCCTCACCCCCATATCCTGAAAATAAATACAATCTCAGATCATCAGAGGCAACAACAGAAACTCTCATGGAAAATGATTACAAAAATATTTACAATATTGAAAAATAAAAGACATAAGTGAACATCAAATGCACAAAAGACAAAGCAGCACAGACAGAAATATGCCAACAGAAGCAATGTTTCAAAGAGGGTTTGAGGGCTCACGGAACATAGCATGTGTGAGAGAAAAGAACATTACACTGAATTTGCCATGTGATCCCAATTATGTCAAAATTTACCCTATCGTAACAGTACAAAACAGCAAAACTGGAATTGCGAATTTTGCCTGGGCCTAAAGCCCATCAGACCATGGTCATCAGATCAAGGAATTGGGTCGTGCTGGGCCCAGGAAGGGCTTTAGAAGCTCCAGGTCCTGCTCCTGAAGTGTGTCCTTTCAGCCAACAGTATTGGCATCCATCAGAGCTCCTGGAGGTGCAGGACCTCAGTTCCTAAAGCTACGAAATCAATCTGTCTTCTCCCAAGACTCAGGATTCATCAGCTGTTTCAAGACTGAAAACTAGGGTGACCCACAGCCCAGTAAGCACCTTGCAAGTCACAGCTATAGGGTGTTTTTCAGTATATGTTTGTTCACCAAAATTTTACTGAGTGTCAGGTATGTCTGGCCCTGAGCTGCTGGGGTGAGTATATGGTGACCAACAACCAATCAACCTGCCTTCATGGGGCTATTGGTTTGCTGGCAACTAGAAAGTCAAATAGTAATCACACAAACAATGTGTGATTACAAACAGACATGTCAGCAAAACAACTACTGAACTAGGCTCTAATTTAAAATGGGTGTGAAGGAAAAAAAAAATAAGTGAGGGAGGGAGAGAGCACTTTGTCCATGGCACAACTGAATGAAACTGCATAGGTCCAGAATGATAGTGGCACGTCAGATGCAGAAGGGAAACACCAACAGGAGGGCAGCCTGGATGCTCCCGCAATCCACAGCGGTGGGTCCTAGAGTCATGACAACACAATTTGAGATCAAGGAGGCCCTACTATCTTACTGCCAGGGTGGAGTTACTAAATATATCAGCACTGGCCTCTCTCTGCACAGTCAGAGATTTAACCTATAGCAGAGCCTGTCTGGAACAAGGAGGAGGCTGGACCATTAGCCAAACCCACATTCATGCTGACTGTGAAGTGTGTGTGTGTGTGTGTGTGTGTGTGTGTGTGTGTGTGTGTAACTGTGACAACCACAAGCCATCTCAGATCTTGGGAGAGAACCAAGGAGCACGGTATATGCCTTATAGAAAAGTGGACAGAACTCAACATAGGAAAAGATGATGCAAGGAGTCTAAAAAGAAACAAAGGCTGCCATTTTGGCAAGGTTATCTATTACAGCCTGGAACTGGGCAGTGGCATGCCATGAGATACCTTCCTGGCTTACACATGGGAAACAGTTTCAAACTGGGCCACAGGTCTCTGAGTTAGGTTGAGTGGAGCCTGGCCCATCCACCCTCTGGGGTCTAGGGTGATGATGGCAAATCTATCCGCATCTGTGTAACAGCCTGACACAAGACCACCAAGGATGACAGCAGGGGCTGGGACTCCCCCTGTGCCCCAACCCTCTCTGTGAGACTGTGGAACCTGTAGTCGGGCCTGCTGCTCTGGCTCACTCATATACTCTGTCTGTACCCTTAGATCTGGGACTGTGAACACAGGACTGGGCAACGTGGGAAGAGGAGGCCCAGAGGCTCATAAGCAGGGATGAAGTCTGTGCCAGGCACTATATACATATTCTTTACTCCTGACAGTGACTTTGTTCTGAGAGTAAGTCTGCCTACAGAGATCAGTAAAGCCAGACCTAGGATTCAGCGACCTGTCCAGTCAAAAGGCGGGTTAGGAAAGACCTGAGGCCAAATTCCAGGAGGGTCTAAGACAAAGCCTAGAAAGCTCCTCCAGTGGGGAGAGAATCCTAAGGGGGTGGTTAGGCACAGAGGACACCCCAGGAGGCAGGAGATGTCTGAAGCAACTGACAGGTACAGATAAGAGGGGCTGCCAGTGGAGCAGCAGCACGAAGAAGGGGGCTGCTGAGGAGCTGGACACAGGGAAGCATAAAGAGGCCCAGGGCATGCGGCTGGGACCTCGGCCTTGGCAGATGGGGCACATATATGGTTTATTATCTGTTCCCACCTCACTGGGATTTTCCTGACATGCAAATTCATTGTGGAACCCCTGCCTATGGAGGAAACAGGGTCACATTCAACATGTGCCCAAGAAATGGGTAAAAGAAGCTATTCATTATACAATCAAATGAAGGGCTATAAAAGGGCCATTGGGTGTGCCCAGTGGTGTTGCACTCACCTAGCAGGTGTGAGGCCTTTAATCCCCAACACTGAAAAAAAACCGTGCTTTGGAATGGTCGCAAAAGAACCTTACACATAACGGGACCTTAAACTATGCAAAATAATCTTTTCCTGATTTACTTTAACCAACAAGTACCTAATAAACTGTGGTTCAGCTCCTCCAGATCCTCCTAAATCCTCAGACCTGCTAGAGTTGCTCCTTTCCACCCAAAATTCAGGCAGCAATCAAGAGTCTGTCTACACTGGAGTTAGAGTGATCCTTGAGCCAAGTTGTAGGTGAATCCAACAACTAAGATCACTGCACAGGAGTGGCTGCCAGCTGTGGTCATGGGGCTCTATGTGGCTAGTAAGAACTACAAATGCTTTATGAATAGAAGAGGAAAACATGAACATGCAACTTGAGGATGTGGAGTGGAATGTTTATGGCAACACTGGTCACCAGGACCAAATGTTGAAATAACATCTATCCCCCCCAGGAGGAGAAGAGAAACACATTCTGCGGTATATGAAAAATACAACCTACTCATACACAACACAGACAACTGCAAAGACACTGGGCTGAACAGAAGACACGACAGCACACACAGTCTGTTACCATCTTATCTTGCTGGGAGGTCAACGAGTGGGTCACTAGGTCACTAGGAATTTAAATGTGCTGGGCCATGAAAGACACCTCATACCCAGACTGAGACCATCTTGTATTATCAGGGTTTTCAAACTCTAAATAGCAAAATCCTGTTTCCCCAAGTACCTCCAAAAAGTACAGATATGCTCAGGATGAAATGGAGAGAAAAGGCCTGCCTTTCATTGTCAGTGACAAGTGCCAAGGAGGGGGATGGGTAGATGAAGGAAGGGAACGTGAAGGAAAGGTGCAATAGAACAAGGTACAGGACTGCACAGCCCCAGTCCAGGAACATGGGAATGACAGGGAGGGCAGCAGGCACAAGAAACTGCAGTCACATCTGTCACAGGGGGTGGCCCTGGCAGCAAGCAGAACAAAAACGGAGCCACCAAAAGCCCAGAGTGTATCCCTACCACTCTTTGTGTCAGCATTTTTTAGAAAGTCTCTCAAAGTTGCCGAGACTGGCCTGAAAATTGCAATCCTCCTGCCTCTGTCTCCTGAGTAGCTGGGATTACAGCTGTGTGCCACTACACTTGGCTGAGTAACATGTATTTTTAATTTCCAAGTTTCTCTGTTTTATTAACTCATCTTTTCCCCCTGTCCTATGATACTAGTATAAATTACCTTTACCAACGGTAGGGAACAAGGTCACTGGCCCCTTTCAGAGATGCCCTGACAACAAGCCAACTGCAAATCAAGTATGTGTTTCCTTCCTCAAAAAGGACAGTTTCTAAAGTACCCTAACAGACCATTTCTGAACTACGTATGCATCCCTGTCACTGGTGCAGAGAATACATGAGGGCAACACCAGGAGGCCCACACATGTTGGTTAGTCTTGTTGAACAGTGGGATGGCTTTGTTGTCCTGGGGCCTTTGGCTTCACACCTCAGAACAATATTCTGGATAGTAGGATGAAGGACTCCTCCTCTTGCCCAAATCTGTCCACTCACTTACTTTACCAAAGCAGGATAGCACCTACCTTGGTTACCCTTGTACCTTAGTATAGAACTTGCACTTGGCATACAGGAGTGCCAAGCAAATAAAAGATTAAATGGAGGTAGCCAAGCCTCGTAGCACCTGTAATCCCAGCACTCTGGGAGGTTGAGGGAGAAGGATCCTAAGTTCAAGCCCGGCCTGAGAAATTTAGTGACTTAACAAGACCATTTTCAAAATCAAAAGGAAAAATGGGCTTGGGGATGCAGCTCAGTGCAAAAGCCTTGGGTCTGATCTCTTTTACGAAACACATTCACGCAAAAAGAACAGAGGGAGGATGGAATCAGACTTACGAATAGCTACTGAATACAGGTTTTCACTTGAGGTCTTGCAGTAAGAACCTTCTATGATGATGCAGAAAAGTTGAACTTTTGTATGGGAAACACAGAAGTTGCCCTTCTAATGGATTCTTTAGTTCCAGACCCAGACAACCCAGTTCTCTCATCTTCCACTGGGAAAGCCAGGACACCTATATTTATATCTTTCATGGATTTCATGGCTTGACAGTTTCTGAGAAATGCCATGGGCTCTTCTCTATCAGTGGCCAAGTTACTGAAACTGATCATGGACTCTGGAGCCAGACTATCTGGGGTTTTGTCATGGTTTGGATCTGAAGTGTCCCCCAAAAGGCCCATGTTTCCTATGGATACTTTGTATTGTTGGGAGGTAGGGCCTGACTGAAAGAGGTGGATGTCTGGGGCTTGACGTGGAGCCTGGAGGAGCATGTGCTGGTTCCGCCTTCCTCCCAGGCCAGTCTCTGTTCTGCCATTTTCCCCCCTGTATTTCACCATAGATTTGGCTAAAAGCTGCAAATAACATCCAAGTGACAGCTTGAACATCAGTTTGCCTTGAGATTTCCTCCACCACATTAAGTAGTCCACTGTCCTTAATCTCAGTTTCAGGCAAAGTCTCTGGACAAGGACATAATGCTGACAAACTTTTTGCCAAAGCATAGCACATATGATTTTTAGACCACGTGCCAATACAGTTCTCCTTCCCATCTGAAATTTTTTGAGCCTGGCCTTTCTAATTCACATTTCCATGAGCATTCTGGTATTCTGAGCTCTGACCAGTACCTCCCATCAAGCTTGGCTTAGAGCACTCCAGGGCTTCTCTGGCCGGCAACCTCAAGCCTTTCCAAACTCCTCCCACAAACTGGTTCCAAAGGCTTCAAAAACCACATGGTCAGGTAAAGTCACAGCAACAACCTCAATTCTGGTCCCAATTTCTCTCTTAGTCACTTTTTTGTTGCTGTGCCTTAATACCCGACATGTATAAATTGGGAGAAAAAAGTTTATTTTAGCTCACTAGTCGGAAAGTTTCAGCTCATTTAAGGGTAGGAGGCTGGAAAATGGTAGAATCACTCTAGCTTGAGCCAGAGTCAAAGCCAGTGTTTCGGAGACAGAGAGCCTCACAGAAGTATGGCAGAACTAAGACAGTGCTAGACCCTCTGCTGAGATTTAACACCCTGGGTAGGTCAAAAAAGCTTCCTGTAGCTCAATGTCCCCTTATGCATAATGGGGGTGATAAGACAGCATATCTTTCAGGCTGTGATGGGAACTAACGAGCCGTTATTTGCAAATGCAATTACTCAGAACCACTGTGTAGCACATGTATGCACATAAACATTGGAAAGGCATTAAATAAATGTTTAAGAGATACCTTAGAACATGATTTTTATACAGAGGGCAGTTCTAAATCCCTAGCATGTCCATGGCAACCTAAGAGTAGGGCTCAGATAAGGATGGGAAGAATCTGAGGACCAGCAAATGAGACAGCCCTTCCCTCAGGTCTCAGATTCCCCATAAAATTGAAAGGTGCAAAGAGGAAGTAGGAAGTCAACAAATGTGGGTTTGGCATGGAAACAACCAGCTGGATAAACCTAGCCACTCAGTGCATTCTCCTGCTATCTTCCTAAGCTTGCTCCATGCCGTCTCTAAAGGTCTAGGAGACTCCCTTACAGAAATATCAGGATTCCTTCATTTTTCTACACTAATTCCACACTTGACTGGCAGACATTAGAGCTAGTGAAACTTGAACAGTTCCATCTTCCAATCTCTGATACCCTTCCTTTCTCTAAAACCGAGAGAACTCCAACCTTGTATCTGAGATGCTCTGGGACACAGGAAAGACTTAACCCTCAAGGAAGGCTGTCAGGATATTTTACCACTTTAGGAGACACTCACAACACTCACACTCACAACAGAAGGATAGTTTTCTGGGGGTAGTGAAGCCATCTATGCCTACAGACTGACACCCCACCTGTGTCCCTGAAAAGAGTTTCCTCTGGATGCAACTTCTCAAATCCCTGAACCTGTTTAAACACATACATGCACAAATACAACAAACCAGAACCTTAATAGGGTGTAACTGATATACAGATGAGTCAAACTCTGTCCAGGCAATTCTCAACTGGCCCATGGGAGGCAAGTCTCCCAGCTACCCAGCAGGGAGGCATGGCCTATGCTCCAGCCCACCTGCTGTCTCATACCAGATGGAAGGGTGGATCCCTGTAGTGCTGCAGCAACCAACAACAAGCTCAGCAAATGATAAGATCTTGGGGACCCAAGGAGACATGCCAACATAAAACGACGCCATGTGCTCAGCTGTCTTCCAGGAGAACCTGGCCAGACAGGCATAGGCTGAGGGCACTAAGGTGCTCCTCACAAACTCAGCCCCCTAGAAGGTCTGGGCTAATATCTGGGGCAGGGTACTCTAGGGAAAGGACACCAGTTCTGCTCAGTACTACCTATACTAATGGGAAACCTTTTATAGACAAGCAGTTCCTGTAACTCAACAAAAAGAAAAGGGATACAGGACAACACCAGGCAGTTATGAAATATCTCAATTCACTAATAATTCAAGAAGTACAAATTAAAATAATGGAATGCAATCTTACTGAAATAATGAGGAAGGAAAAAGAAAATGCCCAGTGCTAGAAGGAAGAAAGAAGAGTGGGAAGACAGAGACAGCTGGATATCAAAACAGCAAACATAAACGGATGGAAAAGACTTCCTGGAATAATTTAACAAGATGTATTCAAAGCTTTAAAACTGTGCATACCAGGCTAGGGCGAAGCACTTGCTGAGCATGCTAGTAGCCTTGGGTTTGATTCCCAGGACTGTGTTTTAAAAAAAAAAAGCATATACTTTTCTCTCAAGTAATTTCACTTCTAGAGACTTGTCCTAAACAACAACAGTTCTATTCTTATATAACAGAACCAATAATCTTCATATATCTTATGTATGTGCATGCACTTAAATTTTCATCTAAAGGCTAAAACAAGATATAATTCGTGGCATTGTTTACTATCACAAAACTGAAGTAACCCTGGTGAAATATTTGTTAAATTCTGATTTAGATATGGGATGAGATAATTTTTAAATGTCTTCTAAAATATGAATGACATTAAAAAACATTTCCAACATACTGTCAAGTCAGAAGTGGGAAGCAAAGTGCTTATATAAATACATGATCCTATTTCTGTAAACAACAATGTGATATACGTATATATGCACATAACTGACCAGAAAGCTATCAGGCAGCATTTAATAGGGGCTTACGGTGGGATAGGAGAATTACCAATGGTGTGCATCCCTTTTTGTACTCCAACAGTCTTTAATTAAGGAGACACAAGGAAAATGAAAATTTTCAATGTATTATTTTCCCCGACACTAGGAGACCAGTATGGTGTCAGTAGGGTCACTGGTCCTGTTCTGAACAGGATTCTGGTGCAAGCATCAGGCACCCTAAGATGAGGAGTGAAAAGGTCAGAAGACAGAGGAAGACACACAGAGCTTGACCCAGTGGTAGAACAGCTTTGTAAAGGAGGGAGCAGACTAGGAGGCTGACTCTTAAGACAGTGTTTCAGGTCGGGTAAAGCCACAGACCAGGGACACACATGCCGCAAGCCCTGAACAGAGAGACCACAGGAGATGGTAAAGAAAGGACCTGGGCCATAATTCTTTTGACTGTGGGTTGAGACACAGCTGAAACAGGATGAGATGTGCTCCTTCAGATTTTCAAGCATGGGCAGAGGGCAGAGGGAATAATGAAACCGACAGAGGGAAAGGCTTTAATGACACATGCTTCCCATCTACTTGAATGAAAATTCATGTATTACTTGCCCTACATGAGCCCCTTTCCACTTGGCACTGGCCTTTCTGCCTCCTTTCAAGGTAGCCTAAGCATTCAGCCTTCTTCCCTCTGAATATCTATATACCCCGCCCTTCCAGCTGCAGGTCTTAAGGGAGGAGAAGCAAAAGTCACAGGTAAGTAGAAAAATCAGCCAGAACCAGATAACCAGGAGTTCATACTGCTGGCTTGGGGAGATGAGTCACAGGAATTAAAGATCTTTGAGAAAGTGAAAGAGGATAAACGAGGAAGAGCCACCAGGACAAGAACCCATCTCCGTCAACCCCTCAACCTGGATCTTGCCCAGGAAGAGACCAGCTCTGGAAGATGGTTAATGTCAATCCTGTGATGACTTACTAAGGCAGTTTTTCAGACCATGCATCTTCAAATGCCACAGAATCCTGATCCACAACACTAAAATCATGACTACAGACACATGTGATTTTCAATATGCCCTCATACTCAATGCCGTATTTCAACTTGGAAGGTAAGCATATTAGGTGTAATGACCATTTTACATGAGACAACTGATGTTCAGCTAAGTTAAATGACTGGCCTGAAAGCCCTGGAAGGTAATAGTTTGAAGAGCTCAGATAGACTCACCTTCTTGGCTGCCTTTCTCACAAACATGTGATGCTCTGGTGTTACATTTAGGCTGTGTGAAGTGCTCACTGTCATGAAGTTCTGTCTCCTGTACTGTGACAACAGGTGCTTCCAGCAGAGATGGATTCCATAGTAACATTAACCACAAAGGGGCTGAGGGGAGGAGGTATGTACAGAAGGCAGAGCCATGTGGACCCTTCAGACAAACACAACCATCAGAGGGGGCATGGGGAGGGACGTGTGTGACAGCCAGTCCTGTAAGGCCTAGGTTCCCACAGCCCCTCCATGAACTCAAGTTTAATCAAAACTCTGCCTCTGCCACTTAATCTCCAGGGGAGCACCCGAACTTGAATCCATGAGAGGAATGGGGCATTACCTCTGTGTTGAGGTGGACCTACCTAGAGGAGGCTGGTGGGCCTGGGAGTGACAATGGCAAACCTCTACTACCCATCCTCCAGCGTGCTACACTGGACCACAAGTCAGAAATACCTGCTGGATAAGGCCTGGGAAAATTTTCTCCTGTCTGTCCCAGGGCCTTGTTGTGTATTTGATAAGGCACAGTGCCAGAACATGGCCACTAAGTAACAGAACACAGCATTTTATAGTAGTCAATTCACAATGAAAGAAGACACTATAAATGGACGGGAGGGGTATCCTTACGATGCTGACTCTGTACCTTGATTATGCTGGTAGTCACACAACCACACAGACCTACATGAGCATACCCATACAACTAACTTGCAGTATCCTGGTGAGATTCACAGCATCCTAATCATACTAGAAGTCACCATGGGTGAGCTGGGTGAAGGGTCCTCACATTTCTGTATTCTCTGTTTGTGAATTTATAATCTCAAAAGTTAAAAAAAAAAATATTGCCCTGCTTAGTGGCCACTGTATGGAGCTAAAGCAACTGAGCAATCATTTCAACCTCTCACTGTGCTGCGGGTCCTTCCTTCTCAAGCGGCTCAGTGGATCTGGGGATCTGGGGATTTGGAGGTGGAGCAGATAGGTTGTGAAGTCAAGGTCAAGGAGTCAGTATTTGGGGAAAGGGCAGGATTTTAGTAGAAATGAGGACTTGAAAAAAACAGTGTACTCCCAACATGAGGTCATCCTGCAACTCATTGCAGTGGTCTCTGGATGAGGCCTTTCCACCGCCTGGGCAAGGGTACACTGGCTCTGCGCCCAAAGCGGGCTGGAGATGAGATGTGGGGACGGGGAGGCTATCCTCCGTGGCCTGGCTCCTTCACCACCTCTCTGGCACGTCCTCCTTGCTTTATGGGTAACGAGGGTGCAAAGGGGGATGAGAAGGCCACTAGGCTCCCAGTCAGTAGTCAGCAAAAGGATTGAGGGGCCTCCTGCAAAGGGACCCCGACCCACTGCCGCTCCTCCACCGGCAGCCTCTCAGACAAAGCATCTGCACTGTAGGAGCCGCCCCCGCAAAGGCAGAAGCCCCAGTTCCTATCAGCCAATTACCGAGACACGCACGTCTACCCGCAAGTCTAGGCACGCTCAGCTCCGGCGCAGGCAGTAGGAGGAGCAGCGGCACGCCCAAAAGGTCTGAGTCTGGCCCCCCCGGGTGCGTCGCCAGTGGGTCTGGGTCTGCGTCGGGGGCGTGCTCGGAGGGAAAGGTGACTGGGCTGGGGCGGGCCCGGGGCCTGGAGGTCTGACCCGGGAGCGCGCCCCTTGAGGGGTCTGGGTAAGGGGCGCGCTAGAGGGGAGGTAGGGGTTGCTGGATCTGGGCCCGGGCCTGGGGGTCTGGTACTTTACACTAGGTCGAGGATTGGGGCTGGAGGCCGGGCCAGGGCCTTGCTCCGGGAAGCGGCTGCCGCAACCTCTTCGCGGTAACAACCCTTCTTCACAGCCAAGTAGGCAGCGCGACCAAGGCTCTCCCCCGACCGTGGGCCCCCGGAGGCTCCTCCATGGCCCGGAATTCGAGAGGTCCGCAGTTCGCCCCGGAAACGCTGCCCTCCCCTCCAACGTGTGGCGTGCCGGGTCGCCTCTCGCTGGTGGAACAAAAGAGCAGCTCTTGAGGAGTGGGTCCGCAGTTTGCGCGGACTGCCTGGCGGCCCTCGGCCCCGGCAGGAACCCTCCCGGTCAGCTGGGTTTTGTGTCCGCGCAGGGGAAGCGAAGGCTGCCCGGGTCCCCCGCGCACATCCCAGGGACCCAGCGCTCAGCGGCGCGCGGTGCCCTTCCTCTAAAGTTTTCGCCGGCATTACAATAGCCTACCACAGCGCTCCAGGCCCCTTCCGCAGGGCGCCCAATTCATTTGCCAGGGAGGGGAAAGCAGACCGCCGGGGATTTACCTTGCTTTTCACTTCTACCGCGCTGCAGTCGTAGAAGCGCAGGGTCTGAGACTTATGAAAACTCCGGTTCATGGTTTCGGCTCCGTTCAGCCGCGTCTTCGCTCTAGCTGCTCGGGGGCAGCAGAAGCCTTTTGGGGGCGACGCCCCCCGCAGTCCGTCCTGCTCGGGACCGCGCTCGCTCCGCCGCGGAGCTGGCCGCGCGCCTCCAGACTACAGGGGCCGCGCGCGGGAGGAGCGCGGCGGAACGCCGGCGTGCGCAGCTCCACCTCCTGTTCCCCACGCCTCCCGCCCCGAGCTCCAGGCCCCGCCCCGGTCCCTAGGCCCCGCCTTCAGTGCTCCAGGCCCAGCCCTCTCGCCTCCCTGGGCTCCAGGTCCCGCCTTCCTGTGTTTCAGGCCCCGCCCTACCGCGCCTCAAGCCGCAGCGAGCGCTGCCCTCCCTTCTCCCCGGTCCCGAATCGCGCACCGTCTCTTCCGGCCCCACCTCCCAGCTCCTGGAGGTGGCGCGCTGGAGGACCCTACCCAGGCTCCACCCTATCGACTGCCGGGCTGTAGACCCGTTCTGCTTTCTCCCAGAAATTGGAGCCTGGGAAAATAAGCGTCTGTGGTCTTTCCAGAGCCCGGGGATTGTTTGCTTCCGCCGGTCAGGCTGAGAAGGGGTGTGGCTTTGCTCTGTCTTGGGTAAATTTCTAGGGCAAGAATGCTGTTGATTCTCACCAAAGGCTTCATCCCGTTGGACACCACTTGATGGCACTGTCATGTGGAATGTAGTCTTGGAGGAGGAGGGCCTTCAGGAACTCCGAAGTCGCAGTGAAGCGTAAAGGGGCAGAAGACAGAAGCACTTTTAGGCCATTCTGATGACAAGGGACAGTTTCCTAAGTTGACCAGGAGAAAAAACATTTTGGAAGAAAGCATCGATTATTAACAACATTACTGAGGTCTTGTTAAGGGAGAAGCCTCTGAAATAGGGACGAATAAATGAAAGATAAAACCTGGCCCTTGAGAAATTTAGGGAGTCAGGAGGATATGACGCACTGGTTTTGAAAACTATTATATAATGTGTGTGTGTATGGGGGGCTGGTACTGGGGATTGAGCACAGGGCCTTCACACTGAGCTACATCTTGGTGAGATTTTGAGATAAGACCTTGCTAGATTACTCAGGCTGGGCTCAAATTTGTGATTCTCCTGTCTCAGATTCCCAGAGTTCTGGGATTACAGGATTGAGCCACCAGCCGGGCATGAAATTTTGTTATTTATAATGTAAATAATTATAAATTTACCGTAAATTGGTTACAAAGTGAAATCTCGTACAGTCATGGTGCTCGGCAGTCTGTGAAGTTTTAGGTGTATTTTATTTCTGTTTATTTTCTGTCTAAATGTTTATAGTTTTATAAAATTGTGATTATTTTAATTATCCAGTTTTGCAATCTGTTTTGTCACTATATGTTGCACAATGAGCATTTCATCAAGGGCTTTTTAGAAAAGTTGCTTTCAAAGATGTGTTACATATGAATATAGTCATAATTTATAATAATCACATTTTTATTGGATATTTCAGATGTTTCCAATGTGTAGGGTTTCAATAATACTGTTCATTGAATTCACTTATTTCTGATTACTTCTTTAAGGTCAACTCCTACAAGTGGAATTATTAAGCCATAAAATACATGTAACATTATTGCTTTGATATAGATTGCAAACTGCATTTCATAGAATTTAATTTTGCTACATGCCGTTACGCTAAGAGCCCAGGACTACAGCCACAATTCCTACCTTTAGGAGAATTGCCAGCTGGATCTGGTCGCGTAGGCCTGTAATCCTAGCACTCTGGGAGGCAGAGGCAGTAGAATCATGAATTCAAGGCAAATGTGAGCAACTTAGTGACTTGGTGAGGCCTTGTTTGCAAATAAAAAATTAAAAGTGGGCTGTGGGCTTAATCCTCAGTACCATAAAAAAAATCCCCAAAAGCAAAATGAAACCCGGATCCACCGAGGACCAGATACAGAGCCTCAAACAGGCACATGTGAAGTAAGCAAGCAAATGAAAATGCCGAAAGGTGCAAGTACCTCCTGGCAAGTAGTCCAGAGAGAGGTGGTACTGACGTTCCTTGAAGGGAGCTTTCTGAAGCGAGAGAGACTCTGGAGCCTCATAAAAGACGAATTCCACCCAATCAAAAATTCCTCGAGTGGGGTGATAAAGAGTGGAACCAGAGCAGACTTAGGGCTGTGGAGTGGGAAGCAGCCTCGTGAAGGGAGGGTGGGAGACATAATGTTTTGAGTAGCTACAGGTTGGGACAGCCTGATGTGAGTGAGATAAATTCTCCCCTGTATTTAGAGAGCACTTTGAGGCCACCGTGCTCACCTGGCTCCAGCAACAGTCTTTATAGACTTACTGCATCAGACAGACCTGCATTTAAATGAGGTCCTGAGGTGGCTAATGAGAACAATGATATTCTGAAAGAGATCTGCCTGGATCTTAATCATCCCCTGTGCAGAGTTCCTGGTTGGCAGGGGGAGTGGGTAGTAGGAGGAGGGAAGTTGCTGATTCTTTTGTCTTTCCAGCTGAGACAGAGCAGGATTCTTTAGGGCGTCGAGCTCATGATTGGGTTAGGCATACACAGTCTACAGCTTGAAGAGCCATCAGGAGGAAAGCCTTTCTCACGATACAGCAGCAGGATTAAGACTGAACTCTCCACAGGTCCTGGCCTAGCAGTCTGCATTTCATGTAGCCATGGGATCGCAGGAACCTTAGGAGTCCTTGTTGGCAGGCTGGTTTCTGAGAATCATAAAGGAAATAGGGATGGGTTATACCTAATCCTTCTCCAGTCATGTCCAGTTGAGGAAATTCATCTTAGTTAATATGGTTATCTCTTGTGTGGGATTACAAGGAATTTCCTCTTCTTCCCGTTGTTTTCTGTATTTGAAAGGTGCCTGTTGATATATACCCATGTCCATAGCAGCACATTTATAATGACTAAATCTTAGAAGCAGCCTATATGTATATCAACAGATGAATGAATAAAGAAAATATGGTATAGGTATATGTCAACAGAGTACTGTTGAGCCATAGAAAAGGAATCATGTATAAAAATGGATTCATCTTGAGACCAGAGTATTAAGTGAAACAAATCAGACACAAACAGTTAAATATTCATAGTGTCTCTAATTAATATGTGAGAAACACAAAGTATACAACACAAAGTAATTTAAAGAGCAAAATAAAAGACATGATAGCAAACAGGGAGGTAGACTTTGTGGAGAAGGGTGGGGGATCTGGAGATGGGGGAGGTGGGAGCATGGGAAGGGGACAGAAAAGTAAAAATGATTATGATATTTGTATGCACCAATTCCCCAAGTAAATGTAATTTTAATGTATCACAAACATGCATGAATAATAATTATGGGGAAAAAGAACCAACAACAGGAAAAATGCTGTTGTTATGTACGTAATGAAGCCATGTGAATGGGAAGCACAGTGGAATGGACAGCCTTGCAAAAAATGTCCCTGACTACACAACTTGTGGCTGCAGTGACCCTGCAACAGGGTGTTTTCTGGCCCCTGGTAGACCCGCTGTGGATCTCACATCTGTGATTCTGGGTTCCTCATCTGTGAGCAGAGTAGACAGACAGACACCTTGTGCTCATGTTTAGAATGGCCCCTTCGTAATTTCTCTGTGGGTGCAAGCATTCATTAGAGATGGCGTGATGCAGGTGGCTAGCCTCCACAGTACAATCTTAGGGGCTGAAATTGGAAGAAACAGAAGATCTTTAAGGAGCTATCTGTGACCAGGTAGAACATTGCTATTAATGGCTGCTGTAATTGGCCTGTGGTGGAGTTTCCCTTCTGTGTTCTGAGCTTAAGCCTTGTATTTGAGGCTGAATAAGGACAAACCCTGATATAAGATTCCAATGAAGCTATAAAGTAAAAATTCTCAACTGCTAACACTACTCTTGGAAAGCAGAGTGGCACAGCCCATTCATGTAACACTGCATATATTTTACTGTAAGAAAAACCTATAAATTTTACCCATATCTCACCAATGAGAAAATGGAGGTCATGTGATCACACTCTAGTATTAGGGTTCCAGCGTATTTTGAAGCCCTTGCTCTAACCACAACTTTACAGGTCAAGTCAGGGCAGGATTTTAAAAAGTTGAGCGGTAGAAAACAAGAGGAAAAAACGCAGTTAGTGACAGTGCTCTACTGAAATCTCAAACACTATTTCAGGTTGAAAAAACACACGCACACACACATTTTTAATGTTTGAAGTCAAGAAGCAAGCCCCAGGCAGTATTTCCAAATGCCAGTGGGGGCGAAGTAGGTGCACCTGCACACCCAGGTATTGTAAAGGCACTACCAGAGGAAATTCTTATTTTAGCTTTTCTCCCTGTTTATCCACATGCAAGTCCTCTTGTTTGCCAATTGCATTGTCCCGATGCTGCCTGGGCTTCGCTGTTGGCAGAGCTGGGCAAAGTCTGCATGATGCAGAGAGGGTTCAAGAGCATTGTCCTTCCCAGCCACATACCATTCTCCTTTCCTAAGTCTCCCTTCACACTTTTCCATTTGAGCAGTAGCGTCCTTTTCCAGCTTTTCAGTTTACCTTCTGTTTTCATGGGCTCACAGCCTGAGAGAAACGTGTTAGAAACTCTTCTTCAGGTTCAGTTGGAATAATTTGTTCAGGCAGATCAGTTGGGACCCTTTGGGTCATGAGGAGGTCTATAGACAGTTTGTCAGAATCTGAAAGAGCTATGGATGACTTTTTGTGGTGCTGAAATCCAAACCTGTAGGTGAGGTCAGGTTTGTGCAGATTGCATAGGTAAATCTTGAATTTTGGCCCCTCTCAGGACAGCCTGTGCCCTGGTTATTTCAGCCAAGAAATAAAGGTAACACCTTCACAGAATTTTTATGAGGAGTGAGTGCTCAGGTGCTTCCTGAGTGCCAGAACTGGAAGGGGTGGATCACTGAGAACGGATCTTTATTCTGAATTGACTCTTCTGCCATGCCATGAAAATCTTTGTTTTTGGCTCCAGCCCACCTATGAATGAGCTGTGACTTTCTGAACTGTGAGCTAACATGAACATTTTCTCCCCTAATTTGTGCATGTTGGGTATTCTGTCCCAGCAACAAGAAAGTAACTAAGACAGAAATTAATTAGAAATGGGGACGTTGCTGTGACTTTACCTGTTGATATGGTTTGGAAGTCTTTGGTTTGCAGGAGGAATTTGTCAAGGTTTGAGGATGCTGTCTAGAGAAGCCTTGGAATGCTCTCACCTGAACTTGATGGGAGCTTTTAGTCTGAGCTCAGAAGACCCAGAATGCTGAGAGAAGTGTGCATTGAAAAGGCCAGGCTTAGGAAGTTTCAGATGGGAAGGAAAGCTGTACGGGAAAGTGGTCTAAAAATCCTGAGTTCTACGCTCTGATGAAAGGTTGTTGGCATTTTCCCTTTGTCCAGAGACTGCCCCAAACTGAGATTAAGGGTGGAGTACTACTTAATCTGGTGGTGGAAATCTTAAGGCAACCCTATGTTCAGGCTTTTGCATGGCTACCGTTTGTGACTTTTAGCCAGCTCTACTCTGAGAAACTGGATAAAACTGCAGATGTAGTTGTCAGAAGAATTAGCATTAAAAAGAAGCCAAATACTTGCAATCAGGACTATAAAGAAGAGAGCTTGAAGTTGTCTCAGGGATCAGTAATACCTCACCTTTTGCCTGTAAAGAATGGAAAGGTAAAGAACTTTGCTTTGAGAAGAGCAGCTGGGTCATACCTCCCAACATTACACAGTATCCTTAGCTACCTGTGGCTTTAGTGGGGACACTCCAGATCCAAACCACAGCACCTATAATCCTAGCACATTGTGAGGCCAAGACAGTAGGATTGCAAGTTCAAGCCCAGCTTGAGCAATTTAGTGACTTAGTGAGACTTTGCCTCAAAAACAAAACAAAACCAAAAAACCAACTTTGAAAAGGCTGAGGATATACCTTAGAGCCATGGTCCTGGGTGCAATTTCCAGTACACAAAAAAGTGATATAGGTAGAAAGGAGAAGAATCATAATTTTAAAAGTATACTCTTAAGAAAACTGTATATGATGCTTTTTTCACTTATATGATATCCACTCAAAAAAACCCTAAACATTTTAGAGATACAAGGGCCTGTAAGTTGGGCTGTGGTTTTCACCTGTAAGTTAAATCAAGGTGATCTACACTGAGATTCAAGCAGTTCAGATACAGGCAACTCAGTACATGTACATTTTAATGGGCAACTTGGTACAGATGCCAAAGGGCATTTATTACAGACATACCAAAGCTTTGGTGAAAGGGACAGAGGGGCAGAAGATAAGGAAAAGCACAACAGAGAGCCAGAGACCAAGAAGTATAAATGCAAGCAAAGAAAAGCAAAAAAGAGGCAGTAGGAAAGAGCCCTGCCTTATACAAAGAAAACTTCACCTACTGTCATAGGTCAGAATTAAGAGACCACCAAATATCAATTTCAAAACCCACCATACATCATTTAAGGCAAGATAAGAATATTTAATAGCCAAGATGGCAGCCAGACTGTCTCTTGGACTCTTGGGTGAATCTTTAGAGAGTAGCCCCAAGCAAGTTTTACACAAAGATAATATAGAGGATTTTACATCATTACATACATCATACATAGTGACCAATCATAACCTGACATAACTCTCGCAAAATATGTGATTCTCATGAAGTACGTGACTGTTAGCAGGCTGTCATGGAGGCAAGGGAGGGGGAAGAGGTTAAGCTCTGTCCTTACCACAGGATTCCAGAGCATCCTGATAAGTGCACAAGCAAGGCTCCAAGGCAAGGCAGGTGGGGCCTCACAAGATGAATTCACAGCAAACTGACTTATAAATGTTGTCTTATACAGTAAACTAATTCACATAGCAAACACATAACACGAATATCATAATCACCACAAAATGGAGTTATTTTAAAATATTGGCAATCTAAGTTATATCACTTCAAAGCTTGGTTACAGAAAGTTACAAAATTACAAAAGTATGCCTAAGTTAGATTTTTAGTACACTGTCACATTGTTCCTTGAATGTGGGTGGACTTCAAGCCTGGATAAGAAAAAAGGTTTAGATTGGATAGAGGAAGGAGCCCTACCTATCCTGTGCCTCCAAGAAACCAGAAATTCAGAGAACAAACTACCAGCTGAATTTCAGGAGCTGCCTGGACTATCTCATCAGTACTGGTCAGCACCCTCTGACAAAGAAGAATGAAGTGAGTCTGCTCTCCTGCTAGTGCCTGCTCCAAGGCTCCTGTGGCATCAGTGAGGAGGAACATGGTCAAGAAGCCTGGGTGATTGTGGCAGTGTTTGACTTATTTGTGCTGGGAACAGCCTGTGCACCTAATATAGGCTGGGGTCTGGTAAGGCTGGCATACCAGCAGTGCTGGAGATGAAGCTTTTCCAAGTTCCTGAAGGGACTGGCTTCCAATAAACTCCCATGTACTATGTGAGGACTTCAGTATGGCATGAAGAAATTAACCTTCATCATCCCAAGGGAAACCAAGAGTGCTGGCTTCACTCCACAGGAGTACTGAAGATTTGGGAACTATTGCAGGCTGAGCCACTGGCCGACAGCTTCTGGCACCTTCACCCCAGCACTGCCTATGTTTACCCCTTTTGAATTTACATGATGAACACTCAGTCCAGGAATATGGGTTGGTGCCTAGATTACTTTTTGTAGTCCTACTCTCATTTGCCTGGATTGTGTCACAGCAACATCTATTCCAAGGCTCTCAGCAGTGATCACTGCCTTAATATTCTATGCATAGCACTGTGATGTCTTCCTGAAGTCACCCTGAGCGCAGAAGTACCCCACCCCACAAGTGAGTGTTCTTTAACAGCTTTCTTGAGAGAAACCCACATGATTTCTCTAAAAGAATATGAATCTTTTGACCAGGCTCCTATGACAGACTTAAGGTTTTTGTTTAGTGAGTTTCCCCCTCCTTTAAAAGTATTAAAGAGAAAGTAATTATAACTTCCTTTAAATTATTCATGTAAAAATAAAAGGCCAGAGTTTCAGGGGAAAAATAGAGCCAAAACGTGTCCTTTACATGCTTCCATTTCCAAGGAAAGAGTGAGTTAGCAACGTATCTCCAAACTTAACACACATAGAATAGCTTTGCATGATAACATAGTCCAGAAATGATGCTTTACATTTACTGGACTGTTATATATCCTAGATTGTCCATCTTGCTGACACCCTCAAAACTACAAAAATATTTCAGCCTGAGACTTTGACCACAAGTAGATGTGGCAGGCGGAGCTGCAGGACACCTTCCCCCATCACCTCATCTGCTGCAGGGCAGGTGCTGCTCCAGGTTGCCTCCATTAAAGTCCTGGTGCCTTGAGACCCCTCCTGACCCTTTGTAACCTCTCATGACCCCATGCCAGGGAGCGTGGTGACTAGTGTTGAGGCTGCTACCAGATCTGGTGGAACTTTTACTCCTTCTTAGTACTCAGTTCTCTCCTGGTGAAAGACCCAATCCCTCTCACTTTGGCTTCTGGATCCTGGGTCTTCAACAGGAAGGACCATTTCTGGAGCTCTGCAGCCAAGCCATCTTTTTAGTCCACACCTCAGTCTCTGGGCTTCTGGAGAGACAGGTAGTTTTGACTTCTCCCAAATACTCTGTATCTCCTTTTAGTCACCTTGTAGTCGCGTTGCGTTTTCTTCCCTCCCTCTCTTCCCGCAGTCCCCAAAGCACTAGGTTTCCAATTGTTCCTTTATTTTCCTGATCCATTTCTTTATCCAGCTGATGAGGGAGTCTGGCCTTTAATTGACCTCACATCTCTCC
The DNA here is from genome assembly GCA_004027205.1 of Ctenodactylus gundi. Classification (NCBI taxonomy): domain Eukaryota; kingdom Metazoa; phylum Chordata; class Mammalia; order Rodentia; family Ctenodactylidae; genus Ctenodactylus; species Ctenodactylus gundi. Next base: position 3,835 of record PVKB01000096.1, on the reverse strand, counting down.
ACTCTTCTGGGTATGTTCCTGGGCCCAGCCTCTAGTGGGAGTCAGCTTCCCCATGAGCCCCAGGATCCAAGTTCTGGAGTCCTTCCTCAGTGTGGCCCCTCCCACTCTGAGCTGCAGTAGACCAAGGAGTCCCTGAGACATTGTGCAGGGTAGCTTTTCCTTCTTTCCTCTGAACCCTGCTTTCATACCATAGAAACTGTCAGGTAGATGGTGAAGGGGTGCTGTAGTGAGCATCTGGGGCCTCCTGCCAACAACCACACAAAGGCCTCACCAGGAGCCAAGCTTGCATGACTACAACCCCTGGCACCATGACTGCAGCCCTCAACAGCAGAACCACCAGATGAGCCCCTCCCCGTTCCTGACCCGTGGAAGTAGGAGAAGCTGAGGCTGTGGTTTTAGGCTCTAGAGCCTGTGCAAATGTCTTAGTTGGCAGTAGATAACCAGCATACTCCCTCAGATGCCCAGTGTTTCGTGGTAGATTCCAGCTGTGCTAGGAGCTCACTCGTACCATGCTACCATGCTACCATCCTGGCCAGAAGCAAATGTCATCACCCTCACTGTCTTAATTGCTTTCTTGTCAACATCAACATGACTCAATACCTGACACTCATTTTAGGGAGGAAAGATTTATTTTAGCTCATAGTTTCAGAAGACACAGTCCATTCATAGGCGGGCAGCTGGAAAATGGTGGAATCACTTGGCACTGCTGGAGCAAGAGCCAGAGCCAGAGCCAGAGATCCTCACAGCATGGCAAAACAGATCCAAATCTCAGAGAGGAAGGGAAGAAGGACAGAACCAGCACACACCCCATTCAGGTCAAGCCCCACCACCCCTTTCAACCAGGCCCCACTTCCCAATCGTACACAGTATCCATAGGTGCATGAGACTTTGGAGGACACTCTATATCCAAACCACAATACTCCCTGGTTCAGAGCTCTCCTTCCCTACCCCAAGCCCATAACTGGGAACTATAGAACCAGTCAGTCTCATGGGCAGGGTGGGCAGAGCAGGGTCCCTCTCTGTTCCTCACTGTCCTGTGATCCTCTAAAATTTCTAACTGAATCTGAGAAAGTATCTTGAGGAATATAAACTTCTGGAATCCTGACTTTTAATACTGCTGTCTTCTGTATGTAGAGTAAAAACATGTAATTGAAGAGATCTGTGTGTCCATCCTACTTTTTATGCAAAGGCACAGCACTGGTCTGGTATGCTGGTTAAAGGTGTAGATGCTCCCTGACCTGTTCCTAGAAGAGTTCAGTTCTTCTTATCCTGAATAAACATTATGCTGCACGCAATAAGCCAGTCAACAACTACTGTGTGATTGCATGTGTATGAGCTATGTAGCATAGGTTCACAGAGACAGAGTACAACATTACTGCCCAGGACCAAGGACAGGAAGAGCTGCAGCCCAGGAAAGTGAAAGGAGTTAAGGAGATGGATGACCATAATAGTTGTGCGACCTTGTGGATAAACTCAGTGACACAGAACCACTTCAAAATGGAGGAAACAGTCAATTTTATGCTCCTACCAGGGAGTGGCTACCATTGCCAGAGACTCCACCAAGCCTGGGCCCCACACAGCAGCCTGGGGGATGCAGGTATCTCCCCAGCGCTGCTCAGCCTCTCAGAGAAGAGACACCCTCTGGACAGTGGGATGCAAGGCTGCATGGCAAACCCACGTCAGCATTCGGTTTCCCTGCTCCAAAGATCCTTCTATGCACTGCCCCAGGTAAGGCCGGGCCATGTAGCCTCAGTGACTGGCCACGGCACAAGCATGTGTTGAAAACTCTCCTGAAAATCTAAAATACAGGTCCAATGCCTGTGCCTCCTCTGCAGCCTTGTGCCTGTCTCTTGGTGAAAATGGGAACAAAGGGAAGGAACACTCAGGGATTTGTGCTTTACACAAGATGAAATTGCTGTGCAGAATCTTCACCTTACCATTCCCAGGGGCCCTGTGAGCCCTAGAGGAAGCTTGACATGTGGCCCTGTCTCTACCTCTTGCAGGCTCCTTCCCAATCTCCGTGCTTGCTGGAAGACAGGAATGAGAAGTGGTCAGGAGACATCTAACTGCGCTGCATCTTCGGAAATCCTGATGCTTTAGTGACAGGACTGTGATCACTGTCCCACCTAGGCAGCCCGGGTGGGCCATGGACACCAAGGGCACGTGGAACTGAGAACTCAGGTGTCAAAGGTCCTGCACTTCCGTGTCTTAGGACTTATTGTTTCTTACACACCAACCATCTTCACTTAATGATCAATGATGTAATTCATTACTTTCAGCTTACTGGTGGGAATGAATGAAGATAATATCTAAAAGCACAGACAATAGAAATTAAGAGGAGAAAGACGGGATGTAGTGAAAAGGAGTGAGAAGCCTGCCCAGTGGTGTAGGCCTGTGATTCCAGCAGTCTTTCAGGCCGAAGCAGGAGGATGGCAAGTTTGAGACCAGCCTGGTGACCTATCTCAAAATCAAAAATAAAAATGGCCTGGGAATGTAGTTCAGTGCAAAGGTCCTGGTTTTAATCCCTAATAATGAAAAAAAGAGAAAAGAAAGAGAAAAGGAGGGAAAAATAGAAAGGAGACAAGCTGCGCCTGGTTGCACAGGCTTATGATCTCAACAGAATGGAAAGGAAGATTACAAATTCAAGCCCAGCCTGGGTCACTTAATAATTTAGTGAGATCTTATCTAGAAATCAAAACAAAAAGAATGATCTGGAGATGTAGCTCAGTGTAAAGGCTCTGCATTAGATTTTCAGTACTGGAAAGGAAAAGAAAGACAAGTTAAAATACGTTCTTAGTTACAAACAAATAATGGATGACAGACGACCTTCCTTCCAAGGGAATTAAAATAAACCCAATAGAAATGATTGGTTAAGTCAACAACCATGGTCTAGCTCTTCTGCAAATAAGCAAGATGAGAAAGAAGGGAAAAGACACAGGATCTAATGATCAGAAAGTTGTTTTTTTTTTTTTTCAGACAGGGTCTCACTCTGTAGCCCAGGCTGCCCCTGAACTCACTGTGTAGTCCAGGCTGACCTTGGACTCAGGGTAATCCTCCTGTCTCAGCATCCTGGGTGTTGGGATTACATGCATGCATCACAAGGCCTGGCTTATGTGGTGTTGAGGAATCAAACTCAGGGCCTTGTGTTTGCAAGACAAGTACTTTAACCACCGTGGCATTCCTCCAGGCCCCTGAAAGCTCTTGTAAATGTGAATTAATTTCCTTGATTCCTTTTTGGGTATAGTTCAGTCTCAGAGTGAATGACTCTGAAAGACTTTACCTTTTTTTAAAAATTATTTTGTATACTGTGGCAGTATTTTGTATACTGAGCTCCAAAGGGCTTGGGTGGCCTCTCCCTCACTGCCTAGCCCACATTCAGTAACACACAACTGAAAGCTCTGCCCTTGGCACCCTGCCTCAGTCCCAACAAGTTGACACATCCCTGCAGATAGTCTCAAATATCTGCCCCGTCCAGTGGGGCTCTCCTTCCCAGCAGCACAAGGTTCCACTACATCCAAACACACGAGGCTTTTGAGAGACATTCCAGATGCAAACCAAGCATGTTGAACATTTTTTCATATATTTATTGGCCTTTTGGATTTCTTGCAAGAACTGTCAGTCATTTCAGTTGCCCACATTTTGGTGGGTCTTTTATTTTGGAGGGCCTAATTTTTCAGTCGTGTGTGTGTGACTCTGGAACCCAGGCTGGCCCTAAACTCATGGCAGTCCGCCTGCCTCAGCCTTGTGAGTGCTGGGATTACAGGCATGCACCTCCGTGCCCAGTTTATGTGGAGCTGGGAATTGAATGGAGGGCCTTGGACTTGCCATTTTAATT